>DWJZ01009087.1:0-10927 GCA_018249125.1 Asbolis capucinus
CAGTTGCGGGCCATATTCCCTGTGTCCCCGTCGGGAGGATCACAAGAAACGCCAAGTTGCGTCCTTTATGGGGGCTATGTGAACTGCACTGCTATTGCAAACGGGCCGCAAGCGGCATGCGCTTGATATAAAACTAACTTCTACAAGCTTACAACCTATTTAAGGTATTTTGAACTCCAAGTCTACTGCAATAAAATGTAAATTGCCATGTGCCAGTAATTGTGCTAGATGCGTTAGCGTAAATGTTAGTTAAATATATTATTTTTCCCTTTACTCTGTCCCTTTATAGTGAGCGAAACAAAAGTGTACATTGTTGTCCAAATACTTTGAAATGTTGGCGTTAAAGAAAGTTCTACACGTAGTAACGTAACAAAATATAACTAAGTGTGTATTGGGTTCGGGATAAAAATACTTGTTCCTTTAAGGTAGAGGTTCTCAATTCGTAAGTATTTTTTTTAAATACCGGTTTCAGAAAAGTAGGAGACTCTATATTCATGAGTATTTTTTTATACGTTTCCTCAGAACTTTTAAAAAGAGGACCAATTTCAATCTTTTTTTGATCGAAAATTGATGCTTGACAAGTGATCTCACTTTATTTTGAGCGACATCTGATGTGTAGTTTTTGAGTTACTCTTTCATGCAAAATTTTTGATTTCGTTTATTACCTCATAGCTTTACGATGGGTATACCGATTTTGTTAAGTGGTGATAGCCTAGTGGTTATGAATTCGGGGCCGGGTTCGAAACCCAGGGCACGCACTTTTGACTTTTCGGAGTTATGTGCGTTATAAGCATTAAAATGTCACTCGCTATAACGGTGAAGGAAAACATCGTGAAAACCTGCATGCCGGGAGTTTGCAAAACTCAAAGGTGTGTGAAGTCTGCTAATCCGCATTTTGTTAGCGTGGTGGACTATGGCCTTAACCTTCTCATTCAGAGAAGAGACCCGTGCTCAAAAGTGGGCCGTGATGGGTTGAGAGAAGAGAAGAATAAATAATACATTAGCTACTTACTTAAGTAGGTACCACACGGACGAAGCCGCAGGCGGAAAATAGAAAAAAATAAAAATTTATAACCTCCTCCTTTTTTGAACACGTTAAAAACTATATTACCTTGAACCAATTAACATTAGCAAGTAGACTATGACGCCATATTACTATAAAATGAGGATATTTAAAATCCGCATATCTAATTAATGAATGCGGTTTTATACCGAGTTACCACGAACACGAACATTAACTGAGAGTTATTTACCCCCAGTTACTTGGAAAATTAGTCACTTTGAATCTCGATGGAACAGGAATCATGGTGACGTCATCAATAAAAACATGTATCTACCCTAATAGGCACTTAAATTTTTTAACGTTTTATTTTGTTTAGCTACCCTCAGGTCGCTTCAATATCTAACTGTAGGCAGGATTCCTGAATTAATATTATACGTTTTTATTTGTGAACCAATTTTAATAAAATAATATTTAATGATACTTACAAAACATCAGTGATAATTGCATTTAAAGCGTACCAGCTCTTTCTGAGATTGAGATATAAAAACATTCGACACTTGGATTGGCCTCTTCTCCAGCAATCCGTTATGAAGCAGCGTGGTTGAGTATGCTCAAGGCGTTCGCAGTATGAGATAACTTAACAGTGAGAGATAAATGGATTAAACCCACAGCAGTTTTACAAATATTGTTGTTTGTTGTTCAAAGCAAAGATCGTGTTTGGATTCTTTTGTTTGTTTGTACGTAACAAAGGGCCTTTATCCTTCATCCGAAGCTTATAACTGTTTATCAATTACAAAGGCATTCGACGCGAAACCAAACAATCAATTCAGTCCCGTAATTCTCAAGAATACTGAAGATTGTTTAGTATTCGATGCCGTAGGAACTCACTAATTCTTTAGAACTCACGACACGACTTGTCATTCGACGTCGTATGTTTCATTTCCTTTAGCTGTCAAGAGATCGTATAGTTGCTGGGATTTGAGAGAAGTGCGTTTTCGCAAATTTAAAAACTATATGGGAATGCCTCCTGGTGCATTCCCATACATTTTTGAATAATAGTTTGACGTGAACTCTAACAGAAAAAGAATTTGTCGATAAAGAAGTTTTAGTACTTCCTTCTTGGCTCGCAACTCGTTTGTGACACCTTAACCTGCGACCCCATTTTCATTACGGTGTGGTCCACCCAGAACCCGACACGACACAACTAGGCGTTTCTAGTGGTCCTCCGTACGGTGAAACGTGGCCCGCACCATAATCCTTATAACAAATCTGGCCCACATAAAACGTTGCCGAACCGTGATTTAAGGAACAAATATATGAGAAATATATGAAAAACACATTACTGCTAATGTTATGTTTGAAACTGACTTCCAGACAACCTTCAAGCTTTCGTATACACATCGTTTAGGATACAAAAAGAAGACTCATATATTTCGAGCATGGCATAGACAAGTCGGTGTATTTTTTGACTGTAATCAGCCCACCTTCAAAATTCTAAAATAAAAATAGAATTAAATTGGCCAATCTCAGAGACATCTGTTTAATAGGCGCTATTACCTATTTAAGCAGCTTTACCTGTTTTGTATTAATTTGCATTTATAATAGTTTTTTATACATGTGCACAGCAATTGAACGCGGATGAAACATTGAAAGACTGAGAGTAAGTTTTTGCGAATTTAAGAATCGATTTAAGTACCCATTAAACTATTCTGAGTGCAGAAGTAAGTAAACAACGAACTGACATTGTACGAATATTGGATATTTCACAACAATCAATGGTGCACAATCAGCTTTAGTCATGGCTCCGAAATGAAAGCGTCATACTGATTTTTAGGGCAACCCGCAGTTTTTAATACAGCTGTTTGCAATCCGTCTGGTTTCAAGCATTAACAGCCCACTAACAAGCACTGGTCTTTACTCATACTGAGGAGGTCTAGAGCGTGCTGCACACTGTTCCAATGTGGGTTGTCCATAAGTGTCAAAATTTTTATGCTGCCCGAAGCCTCCGACAAGTACTTAGCGATAGCAACCGGGTACCCACGGCTTTTCGTACCCTCCAAAGTATGGAAATGTTCATGAAAGGTTTTGCCACTAATAGTCACCCATTTTTCTACCGATCGCGCACGCTGTTGCTTAACTTTTTCGATCACTCACAATCGAAACAAGCCTCAGCACTATGAACACTTCAAGTTTTACGAACCCATATACAAACTTGAAGATGACGCTTCCCAAAACAAAGCGAGTTAAGTCAGTAGTATTACATAGCTTCTTAATTTACATAATGTTCTTAGCAATATAAAAACAAACACAACTAGAGCCGGTTTGGGCAGTTTTTTGTTTGATTTTGTCATTACTAATACTGCACATAGTTCGTTAGACTCCATTATTGTTTGTGATGAAGATTTAATTATATATGTATTCATTTATTTTAATAGTCACACATCGGAAACGAGTATTCACTGCCGCAGAATCTACATACAAAACCTGTACTGCGAAGAGATTTCTGTAGCCATTAAAGAATCTGTGTGCAGCAGGAAGAGGTCTTATATAGGTATAGTCTGTAATTTAGAAGCCATACCAACTTGGTCTACCAATGACACCAATTTATTTTTATCCATAAATTAGAGGGAAAACATCCTGTTCCATAGCCAATCTTATAAACTTTTGACGTCAACGAGAATAAAGCCAATTAGCTGCCTAATGTTAAAGAATTCAGTCAAAGCTTGGAGGTGGGAGTGTATCAATGAAGAACAATGGATGGTCGATCAAATTTCGCCATAAGATAAATAATAAGTTTTGTTCGGTACGCCATAATACTTTGCAAGAAATAAGATTTCCGTTGTTGCTAAGTATATAAGTCTTTGTCATCGTTGAGTAATATATGTATATACGATCTGCAACATTTAGACGTTTTTGAAGTGAAACGCAAAATAAAATGAAGTCCAAGTTCAAATTATACTCAGAAGTAAGACAGCGCCGTATCTAAATAAGAAAGAAGATGTTGTTCGCAATAAACAAGCAAAATTAACGGTACACGACGGTCAAAACTAGTAAGATGAACGGCAAATCGGTCAAGGCGGTGATATAACAGTGTTACATGCTGAGATTTTGAACCGAGTACTAAACAAATTGAATTGTGTATTTTTGTGATTTGAAAATTGATTATTAGAGGAAAAAATATATATTTTTGCAGGATAATGCGTTTAAAATGAACACAATTAAAAAGATAACACTTACGAGTACTAAAGGATTACTTGAAATTATTGAAAGCAAGAACAAAATTGTACAAATTCTGTAGTGAGGGAACCTAATCAAACACTCTACTTTTTTTCGAATTTCAGCAATTTGTACTTTAACAATGTGGTGAATGCCTTTGTCAGTCCCACAATGAGAGAAAAACTTAGCCATGCAGTTGGAGAGCTACGGCTTGAGCTGGTAATAATGCAAGTTAATCTCACAATTACTTTTAATGTTTTAATATAATTGTGACTATTTTAGTAATTGTTTGTATATGCGGTCCAATCCCTGACCCACATGCAATGCACTGCATTATTAAGAACTTTGATCAATAAGGAAAAGGATCAATTGAGGTCATCAAACAAAAATCTGTTAAGAAATCACAAGATCGACTAATTCAAAGAACTGAAATAAAATAAGCTACGAAAAGTATACACATTATCTGATACCTAAATAGTATTTTACTAGTTTCATTTTCTGAACAATAATAATCTAGAAGTTAATCTATTACTGCATCAGTTACTTCTCAATAATGAAACCATTTAAAAACATTGGAAATATCTCTTGTAATTGCATTGCACAGGAGACCATATAAAGCGTCATGGAATACAGTAAATTCTTGAAGTAAGATTTCATATTTCTCACGCTTATAATTTATTCAGTACAGACTATTTCGCGATTTTCTAGGCGTCCAGCTAATATAGCCCTCTGTAGCAGTTCCTCATCATGATTCAAGAGTTATAGATCTTACTCCACCATGCTCATCCAATTCAAGGTCTATCAATGTAGAAAGATTTTAAATATGTCGTCCTTTTTAAAGCTTCGGGGTTAAATGTTACCTAACGACCTGAAACAGTTGAGTTATGAAATATTTTGCAGAACGATGCTGGTCAGCTGATATAAAATAAAAACGATCTCATGCTTCATAATGGTCAATTTCTGACTTAATCAGTTTCTTTCTGTACGAACCCTAACAAATACAATTCTTAGTTTTTTACTCACTGTCCAAGAGATTACACTTGCAGTGAAGCAACTTGTGCAATGTTACAGCTGAGATTCGTAATTAACATTTCAAATTATAGCATTATGCATGAAATTAGAAATTTCGTAGTTAACTGCGTATCGGCATTGTAAACAACATTAGATGTAGCCTTGATCCGATTGTTTTTGATATCGATTTTAATCGACACCAAATTGCTGATTATCTGCTATTTGTGTTTCAAGCCTCAAACCGAAAATCACCGTTTAATTATATAATTAATCCCTTAATTGGCTCAAGGCTTCCAATGGTTATTTATCATCAAAAGACCATGTGTAATCGTAACGTTATTATTTCTCTATAAAATGTTAAAGCACCGGTTATTTTCAAAACGGATTTGTATGATTAAAATTCCTTACTATGAATCACTAAATCTCTTTTTCTTTTTTTTCTTTTTCTTTTTTTTCTTTTCCTTTTTCTTGTTTTGTTGACCGCGTTTTTTCACTTTTTTTATAATCATATTTTTTGACATTTCTTATCCTGTTTCTTCCCAAATGTCCTATTTCTGGAACTGAATACCTTTTCATATTACCGTGCTGATCAAGAGCATATTGACAGTATATCACAAGATAACGTTATCCCAAATATATTTGAAGTTTTTTCTTCACAAAACGAACAGATATAAATTGAATAAAATGAATACATATATAGCATTGTCATATAACATTGGGGTATATGGAACGAATATCAAAATAAATCCAAGGCTGTGAAAGTAGTCTGACATTAAAAAAAGCTTCAGCAAAGACAATAATAAAATGATGACAAAGAATCTTATGAAGCTGAAATCTAGTATAATAAAGAGGAACTCGAAATCAGCATAAGAAAAGCCGAGATGGTAAAGCTAACATTGTTGGCAGGACGCCAAGATATTGAGAATTTGAGACTAAAGACCCAATGACCTTGTTACATATGAAGAAGGCTGCTATGAGTGAGATTTATTTCTTTGACCCTGATTCAGAAACAGTGGGCAGGAAATAGGCACGTTTTCGATAAATCAATTTGAGCATGTTATTTATCAAAATCGTAACAGTCATAGCGTTTTGATTTGAAGATTACTTTCCCGCATAAAAGGGCCTGGGTTTGAAAACTGCACCGTTAATTTTCCAGTTTTGTAGGTATCATACATCTATTATAAATTATTTCAGTGAAAAAAAAAACATGGTGAAGAAACCTGCATTCCTAAGAGATGCACGAACAGGATTCAATATGGTAAATATTAATTACTTTTTTCTTCTGATGCAATTTAAAAGGTTTATAAAAAAAACGGGAATTAAGACGTTAAAACGGGATTAAGTTGTCCAAGGTGTGCAAAGTCTACCAATAAGTTTGGCTATTGGTCCTTTATGCCCTGTACTAGGAGGTTTCAGGAGACACGAGCCCAACAGTGGACTGTTATGGATTGTGATGCCGAGTGATTATTCAACCCATTCTTGGTTATGACAAGCATAAAACCGTAAAAATATTTACTATATTGTTGCAGTCCAGTGAGTGAAATATGAATAAAAGCGCTAAGCGCTAATACATATGTAGATAAGAGTGTTCTGAAAACATTGACCGAATTATGTATATCAATCACAAAATAATCCTTGAACTAAAAGATTTGCGTATTTGAATATATAACAAACAGATAAATATGTCAAGAAGATCTTAGGCCGGTTGAAAGCTTCCAGCAAGGCTATGCGACTGCCATCTAGCGATAATTATCGGGACAGAAAACTTCACGTGCACCTTTAAGAGCCCAGAAGCGCTTACGTTTTTTGTTCACTAACCTTTTGGAAGTCAAATACTTTCGCGGATGAAGTCGCAGGCCCCAGCTAGTATATTATACCAATATTATAGATAAGTGCGGAAGCTTGTGAGGAAGGGTGTATGGTGGGATGTCTGTTACGCCTTCACACAAAAACTACTGTTTAGTAGTTTTTGGATCTTCGAATCCATTTGGATCTTGATGAAAATTGGATGAAAATTGGCACAGAGATGGATTATGGTGCCCACCAAGCGGACGAAGCCGCAGGTACACCCTAGTTATAACTATTTTTGATTTCGTATCAAAAATCTAATAGATAATAGATCTATCGAAACGACGACGTTTAAGAACTGATAGATGGCGTTGTAGTAAATAAATCACATAATCTTTATTCAAATTGGCAGAATAACACAAGTCATACTGGATGACGTCACAGGTCCAATTAATGATGTTTACTTAGGCAATGATAATTATAATAATATACTATTATAGTCCATTTACAAGTAAACACTATTTATATGTTAACAGATGATTAACAAAGCTTAAAAAAATATACAGTTATTTTGTAGATAACATTTTAAGATTTTTGTCTGTGATGAGCAGGAATGTGTGTTCTGTGTTTAAGAGTAAAAATATCTATATAAGTATGTATTTAAAAATGTGTTTATCAGTTGTCTGATGACTATAGTATAAGCTAACGCTTAGTTTGAGCTCAGATGGCCGAGTGTGAGTTGTCCAAAGATATTTATTATTATTTATTATATAGACATGATTTTCAAGAACAAAAGATATTGTAATACTCATTAATGCTATTTATAGTAACTAAAAGAATTCGGATGAATTATTAATAACACTAAATAATATTGCTGAATATACATGTTTAGTCCTTCAAAGTTATTTTTTGATATAAATACTTTTGCACGAAGTATATAATTTTAAACTCGATTCATCGTGGACTGTGTACATTGTGCTGTTACAGGTACTCATGATGTACATATGTTATTCGCTCCGATATTTCGACTTCAGCCGGAACCACGATATGCAATTGGGTCAAAATATCGGCGCAAAAAACATATATCGTGACAAGAAAAGCAAGGACAATAAGTTAAAAAATTAATTATTTGAACGGTCACATAAAATCTGAATATTTATATTGAGTTTCGGTACAACTCATTCTTTTATTACTCCTGTCCAAATATGGTGAGGTCTCGAATACTTCATTCCATTATACAATTAGTCAGAAGGCATCAATTTAAAAATTCTAGCGACTTATTCGTGTTATTTATAAATGCTAAGCATTCGACGAGTTAGCCGCTTTTAACTCATTGGGGGTCCGCTACTGAGCACCTCTTACTGAGCACTTCTTACTGAGGAAGTCTACATACTTCATTACCCAGCACTAATGAGGCTTGGGAACCCGTCCAGGGTTACCATTCCAAGTCTCTGAAGTATTTGTACCATCTGAAGGCATCCGAGGTGGCTTAACGATTGTTTTCTAACGATAACAACAGGTACCGACGCCATTATGTGCCCTCCGAAGCACGGAAGCGCTCATAATTTTTTTGCCACTAGCTGTCACCCATCCTTGTACCGACTGTGCCCGCTGTTGCTTAACGTTCTCGATCGCCTACAATCGAGACAAGCCGATGGGCTATGAACGTTCAATACCCCATACACAAATTAAATACGTTGTAAAAAGTCGGTCCCACCTCCGTACTTTTTTTATAAGTAATAGACAAAGTTAAGCAAACACGGACGCGGTCGGATAGTGGATGCGTGTGCCGGTGGCAAACTTTCATGTGACCTTCCATCTTTTGGAGATCATCTAAGTTTGTCGGTCTCGGTTGTTGCTAAGCCTTGTCAGAGGCCTTTAGCATCATAAAAATGTCGTTACTTGGTTTGGCCACTAATATTTCCGATCCCCAGTGAGGTGGAGTATATTTGAAGCCATCAAGAGCATCCTGTGCTCAGTAATGCGCTACTGGGTTAATGACAATATTTTTTGATGAAGCTGAATCTCCGTACCGTATGTATTACTGTTTAGTATTGCATCATTATCTTCAGTTCATCATCCTTAAACATTATTTCTCTATCTCTCTCTCTCTCCTTCTCTTTATCTCTCTCTTTTTCTCTTTCTCAGTCTCGTATGTAAAAAAATTATGGCTTATGCGTTCCTGTGTCTCAAAATGAGGGCTGAAGACATTCCAAAACATCAAGTCCCGGAACTAAAAGGTCATGATGAGTATGCCAAATTTACTCCTCTTACAAGATTATGGACATCATACATAAATATAAGTCTTCTTGATGTTTAAATTGCTTGACACTCAAAAAGAAATGGACATGAGGGTGATGCAGTAGGAACTTCACTGGTGGCGTAAAAATAAAATATACAAGCTTTAAAAATACATATATCTCTATTTTCTTGATCAAACCTTAAGGAAACTTTACAGAATTGGAAGGTTTTGTAAAACCGAACGAAACGCAGAACCTATGCGCAAATATACTCCCCTCGGTGTAAATTCGATCTAGATTTTTTTCCATAGAAACTTGCCAAATATGGAAAAAAATCCAGATCGAATTTGAACAGAGTATAGTTGTCGATATAAACACTAGTTAGTATGACCGTTGGGTACGTGACCCTCGTCTATCGTGTATATAATATACCAATATTAATGGTGGCGATCAATTAAAAATAGATGAAGTATTTATCAGCTCGATCGGATTACATTACCTGTATCTCACCTTTAAAAAGTTGTTATATTTTTTATCTGTCGTTTATTAAATGCATGTTGTGACGCTCGCTTATTTCCCACCAAGGTTTTATAAGTTTTTTTTAATTTTATGTTGTAATATGATTGTATTTTGCTAGATTTTGGTGGCTGCCAGATAGAATTCGTTTGGATTTTAGTTGTTTTATTTTCAGTTTAATATTATTTTAAGCTTCATTTAAGACAATTAATCTTCTTGAACATCTAAGAGTATTTGTTAGTTATTATTAAAAAATTAGTTATTATTTTTTGTATTGTTAAAAAATATTTGTTGATTTGTGTCTAACCTTTTGTAATATATTCGGACTTCAATCAAGAATATACTAGATGTCGCCTCCCATAGAAATTTAAAACAGTATTTTCCGCATGACTGTACACTACACAACTTCGTTGAATTACCAAATTATAAAGATTTTTAAAACTTAACAAAAGATCAGCCCATATTTCAAGTTAGCTGGTATGTATTGAGACAAATATGTATTTGTGGCCGACCCCTAATTGTATTATTGATTAAAATTTTGAGAAAGTAAATTACTATTATTATTTATATATATATATATATATATATAAGTATCTACTGAAGTACTATGTATATATATATATATTTAAATATAAGTTAAGGTAGTTGTTTATTGTTGTTCTTGGTTGCACAATGAATAATAAAGATATGGTCATACCAGTATCTGCTCTGTAGTTTGGCGGGTTGGTTTTAAGTTTATCTTTGTAAATGGTAAACAATTTATAAATGAATATATATAAATGACTAGAACCTACTCAACCAATATCAGAGACGGAAATTCACGAAATAGCATATGCATTAAGATTGAGAAGTGATTACATATGTATATAAATAAAGAGAAAAATGGATTCTTAAAAATCCCCATATTATACCTTCTTCTACATTTTTCAGTCCCAATATGTACAATTAATTTTTATTGTGAATACGTGTTGTTTTTGTAAGCAATATTACTATTCAATAATAAATAACACCGAAAAATTTTTTTTTTTTTAGACAACTCACACACGGCCATCTGAACCCAAACTAAGCGTTAGCTGGTGCTGTGGTGATCAGACAACTGATAAACATACATATATACTTTTAAATACATACTTAAATAGATATTTCTATTACA
>DWJZ01009088.1:0-10927 GCA_018249125.1 Asbolis capucinus
ATAGTTGCGGCCGCCGCGCCGGGACAGTGGAGCGAGAGAAGCATACGGTCCCGGCACCAAAGCGGCAGCCGTCGACACCGTGTGTTTTAGTGGGTTCGAGTCCCACATACCTGTACGGCTTCCCGTAGTCGGATGGATGAGACGAGGGTCTTTCCACACGTTAAAAAAAAAGTCTATTATCGATAATAGCAATCGCTGGGCCTTTGGGCAGCACAAAAAACAACTGCTTGAATTTGCCACTAACCCGTCTACCAATCCACATGCAACAACGTGGTGAAACTCTGGGCCTCCTCATTTTGAGGTGTAACCGTTCTCAGTAGAGACCCATCATCGAGTTGAAGCCAATGCAGTTGAAATTAGCCACTTGTAGATCTGTAGGTACTTATTCAATTTTGTGTGAGTCATATTTTTATGAACTGTGGGCAGATCAACTGTTAGTGTAGTGATGCTTTCATATCATGCGAACTGCATCATTGTAAGGATCATGTTGCTGTTTATTTGCAAAACAGCTGATATAAATTTTCCCTTCCTAGATCATACAAAGTTTAGGTTAGGTAAGCAATTATTTTCTCTTGGTGTATGTAAGATTTTGCTGGGATATATCAAAAATAGCTATTACGCGCGTATAATCTTTCTCCTTCTTCACTATCTTGCGAATGTCAAACATATTACTTTCACATTTATAATATTAGTAAGGATTACAAATGTTTTTAACGAAGTATCGCCTCTAAACCTCTTCTAAATAATCTTGTCGGTTTACCCGCATGAGAGTTTTTTCTTTCTTCCACTGATAAATAAGTACGCTATGCTCCCTGATTTGTGAGTGGTCAGAGCTGGCAGAAAAGTTCTTCATGATGATAAGTAATTACAACTTTTTCACACCTTCAATCTTCAGATTTCCTCTAAGGATTATCTTTTTTATAAACTGGGCTAACGAAGCCGCAGACTGGCCAACTGCTGGTAATATATTATCGTGGTTTAAGGACATGCGTGACAGCAGGGCCTCTGACTCAATGCCGGCATTAATGAATCTTTTTACCACTTTTCTTTGAAAAACGAACGTGCCAGGAATACCTCAAGTAAGCTCCAAGTTTTTCTAAGCAGTTTCCAAATTTATGGTAATCAAGATGTTGAGAATGGGACCATAGAGATTCCTTATGAGTGATGGTGGAAAAGTGAAGTATGCACCAGATTGAATAATTCGTCGGAACACTCACAGTTGCAAAGTTGGTAGACACAGAAAAAATCAATGTCATATTCTGCCTTCTGTAGACTCCTAAAGGCCTAAATTCTATATGAACAACGCTTCCTTGAAAAACTAGCGCGCCAGGAGTACCTCAAGGAAGTTTAGAGAGTAATTTCAAGTCTCAAATTTCACAAAATCATCTACGCATACATGGTGGATCTGATGAGTGCTAAGGCAAAATAATTTCATCACTAAACCTAAGACTTACTTAATTTTAGAAGTGACTCTTCATGACCAACTTACAGTGCAGCTTGGATTTATCCTTATAATAGTGGATTCCTAGTAATTTACTCCATCACGGTACCCCAATACTTTAAAGCTTTATTTGCCCTCTAAACTAAAGAACCGCTGATATTTTTTTATATTCCATAAATTTGTGCTTGACCACAATTCCACCTGATGGTAAACAGCGATGTACTATGTGGTAAAGCGCAGTAACTTAGTAGAAGCCTATTCACTCTTGATTTAAAGACAATGTAAATACATTGTAATGAAACTTGACCACTTACGCTGGGGGCAGTTAGGTGCCCCTAGCAGTTAACCATCTATTTTTCCAGCGCATGGCACCAGCGCTAAATTCGCCGATCACGTATCGATATAAGCGACCAGGCTGTGAGCGGTTGGTCATACGAGGAAGCAATTTGTAGAACACTTTTGGGTACCTCTTCCTTCGATCTATCCACCTATATTATAGTGCCGGAATCGAGTTTGCAATCAATTTATAAGTGGGGTGCCGAGTCCCAAAATAGAGACTTCCCGTCATCTCGACAGCTGTCATTTTGATCTGTGACTGGTGGCAGTAAATTTTGATTTTAGAACATGATTGCGTGCGAACATCTCGTCATTTTTTTACTTTGATAAGAGGGATTGTCTCTGGGATTTGAAATTTTATTGGCACCAATTAATTTTCTGTTTTGCTTGTCTGCGGTATCTGAGGGTTAAGTACTAGGTTTTCTTACTGCTCAAGGCACGTCACGGTATAATACTTGTTTTGTATGGGAGCAAATCAAAGCCATCTAATGGTCAACTTTGGCTTTGAAATCCAGTAACAAATTGGTTCAAATTAAGATTGGGATAGTGGACTACCGCAAATTCATGCACCGTCGGAAACCCGTTTACACCAAACTCGGAACTGCCCTCGCAAGAACAAGTTACTAGAAAAAAGTACCTAGTTATTGTCTCATAACTGCTGAACCGATTAAGATGAAACTTGACACAGATAGATCACATCTAGAAAATGAACTTAATTTAGCTGTGGACAATATCCACAGCGTACGCGCTATAATGATTTTTTTTGCTATTTATTTAGACTTTGGGTTAGATAATCGAAGTTTTCCTACGGACCTCTAACGTTTTTGAAAATATTCTATCGCCTATGTTCATCAGGGATAATGTAGGGTTCTAATAGCAAAAGGATTTTTCAAATCAGCCCAGTAGTTTCGAGGTCTATTCATACAAACCAGCAAATCTTTTCTCTACCTATACATAGCATAGACTAGACAAATACTTTTTAACAAATTAGTTAATTCATAAATCATAATTTCGCTTGTTTTCATAACTTCCTGTTAATAAATTAAAAGGGCAGCGTGTTCATTATGGCATAATACCTATTATTACGAGACAATAGTTTGAACTAGTAGTTAGTTACATATACGGTTGGACGTGTGGTTAACACTTGCCTGCGGCTCTAGTAAATGAGAACAACTAAGTGCGTGTCCAACGTACTACATAATTATGTATGTATAAAAGGGTACTTTTATAATCAGGTAGGGACTTAAATCACCTGAATGATATGAGACTTAATTCACCTAAATAATAAAAGTTTTATCTCACCTGAATGATATAATACTTAATTCATCTGAATAATATGAGACTTAATTCACCCGAATAATATAAGACTTAATTCACCTAAATAATATAAGACTTATCCCACTTGAATCAGATAATACTTAATTCATCTGAATGATATGAGACTTAATTCACCTAAATGATATAAGACTTAATTCACCCAAATGATAAAAGACTTAATTCACCTAAATAATATAAGACTTACATATCTCACCCGAATGATACAATACTTAATTCATCTGAATAATATGAGACTTAAGTCACTAGATAGGTATAAAATTTAATACGCCTGAATGATTAGTTTTTTTAATTGTGAAGATTTAGGAATTTAAGATTTGAGGATTAAATAATGAATTCATGTGATTTAAGAATTAACAGGCTGGTTGGTCTAGTGGTTAATGAGCCTGACCACTACACCGAAGGTCGTCGGTTTGATTCCCACCCAGACCAAACTTTTCTGTGATGAGCAAAAATTTTTGTTCTGTGTGTCTGGGTGTAAATATCTATATAAGTATGTATTTAAAAATATATATGTATGTTTATCAGTTGTTTGATTACCATAGTACAAGCTAACGCTTAGTTTGGGATCACGTGGCCGTGTGTGAGTTGTCTAAAAGATATTATTATAACTGAACTGCTGCGGTCGAGAATACCTAATCCCATATCAGCAGGTGGAATCATAGTCGACCGCTAAGTTAACGTAAAAAATGCTGGCAGAGAAGGGGCTCGTAAGAGTTAGGTAATATGATCAATATTATATAACTAGCTGCACCCGACGCGCGTTGCCACGCATCAACCATGTGTCCGATTGATATCATTTTGGTACAAAAACCTTCTCCAGAAAATTCTAAATAGACTTGCTAAAGACGCCAGTGCTCTATCTCCTACCATTTCAATTTCTATAAAGGACAAACAAACAAACATACTAACAAACAAACATAAATTTTTATATGTATAGATACGTTACACCCCCAAGGCGTTGTAGGTAAAAGGCAGCCTCAGTTCAGGCTTTTAATCTATCTCTGAGCCAAATTTTATTTAAATCCGTTCAGTAGTTTTTACGTGAAGGAGTAACAAACATCTTTCTATCCATCCATCCTCATAAAGTTATGCATTATTAATGTTATGTTATTTCTATTATTTCTGATATTATTTTTTGTGAAGCCCGTCTGGCTCGCTCCACCATCACGTACTTGGTAAACTCTCGAAAAGGTTCAGCCGTGGTTGTAAGTGGATGTCATCAATATATCACGGATATTGATAATGCATCTTTCTGTCCGTGTGTACTAGATTATTGTGTAGCAGTTTGTGTGGTTGCGCGGGCGGCGTGTTGCAAGCACTGAGCCAGCTTCCGGTGTGTCATGTCGCCCACTGCGGCCCACGACCTGTAAGTAACACCTCTTTAATAATGACTACATAGCCTAATATACTAGACGTCTAGAGATTTTTCTGACAATACATTAGTCTAATCGAACTTCTATTAGATATCGTGCGCGTGCCAATCTGCGTTTATTAGTTACGATATGGAACCATTTTGAGTTTACCGACCGCGGTCACATTTCGTCGTTGTCTCGTATTCATTGTGACCAACCTCAGGGCGCTCTTGAGCTCTGGATTCCCCAGATTTCCATTTCAATATCTTCTATTCAAAGAAAACGAAACAATATTATGAAGATTGGTTATCTTACACGAAAAACTTTTCAGAGTCTCTTCGGCTGTAAAATGTCGTAACTTAATTTTTTATAAAATAGGCGATAATAACGTATTTAATTTTTTTTATAAACATATATTTGTATGTGTTTTCCCTTTGCTTGTCATACATAGTTGACACACTGGTTATGTTGAAGGGTTAGTAAAATATCGGAAGTTCTCTGCCCCCCTATCTAACGATAACAATCTCGACTGACTACGTGCTTCCCTAAGCACGAAAATGCCCCAATAAATTCAACTGACCCCGCCTGAAGCCTGGGTATTAGGGGTGTATTGATAGGGGTGTGTAAGGTGTAATTCTATATTCATGGCTGGTTTGTTCTTAGCATTGTTCTTAACGTTGTTGTTGTTCTTAACATTTGTTCTTAACGTTGTAAAAGTCTAGTAAATTGCAAACAGTTTTGAGGTTAATAAAATAAGATATCTACACTCCTGCTTTTATATAACGTCATTTACACGTTAACACATTAACGTAACACATGTATGATAGTTATGATTCGCTGCGGAAGGCCATCAGGGAAGCACCGGTGCGTTCATATGAGATCCCGGTGCCTTAACATATGCGCTGGGATACCCTGGGGGTTTTAGTAGGTTGAAATCTTAGGCAACTCGAGAACCTCTAGGTTCGGGGTATCTTTGAAAGATTTCCTCCTCGATAAAAAAAGGGAATAAAAGAAGATAGGCCGGGCTTTGCTCGGCGTATACTTTTTGGCTTTATCAAGACTATGTTTTATTTAGATTTTTTATTATACATATATATATATATACTTTGTTTTTAATCTGATGGTTGATGTAGGGATTTTTAAATTTTGACTTTCGTTTGGTGAACTTTTGGTTCCTAAGACGAAATAAATCCGTTTTATTTCCTTATATAAATATTAAATAGTAATATCGCCATCTAGCGTCATTTGACGGTAGCTCGTCATTTAACTCGAAAACAAAATACACCGAAATGTCCACATTGTTTCGACGGATTTAGCTATAATCATACAATCAACATATTGTTAATATTCCTCGACGGGAAACCCCGTGTCGGTGTTTCTACGAACGTCACGGTGTTTATGCAAATTAGTATTTAATATTTGCAATTCCATACCGCCTGGTGCCGTGTCGTGACTGCAATGATTTAATGCGTCCGATTACGTGAGGCTTGTAATGACGTTGGACTTGATCTATTGTCAGGATATGCTGTGGGGTTTGAAAATACCTGGGTTCTACCCAATAATGACCCAGTGAGTACGGACGTCTCCTCGTAACTACGGAGGTCTAACAAGGCTGCTAATCCCCAGGTTCGGACTTTAAATGGCCGGTGAAAGTATGTTTTTAAAACCTTTTTATTACGCAAGTCCTGAGAGTAATTAACTAAGAATTATAAGTGGCCCACAGAAAGTTTATCATCCCTCAGTTTGGCCCGACTGTCATAAAGGTTGAGCATCGTTGGTCCAGAGCATGCTGCACAATTCTGCTGCAATGCAGATTGGTGGAGCGGTGAGTTCAACGCAAATATCGAATGTTTTTATGCCGCCTGAAGGTTCTGAAAGGCATCTCCGACCTTGAAGTAGAATTCTTTTTACATAACTGGTATGGTTAAGTACGTAGCGATGATAACATTAAAGCGATGTTAATTATTTGGTTAAATTATATAATTTATTGCTTACCTTAACTGACTTTTTCTGGAGTATGGTGTTTTTATAATAAAGCGTCAAAGTCCGTTTTTCACTTCTAGAAAGCAATGTTATTAAACTTCAGCGATTCAGAAATAGGAAAGTAACCCTTTGGTTACAGTATATCGCGTAACGTGCAACAATCTTTTCTGGGTCTCGGTGTACATTTTAATTATAAGCCAAGTACAATGACTTATCTCTAAAAAGCGATGTTAACTGTCGACAAACCAAAAATGTGCACCGTTTGGTTCTTACATATCGCGTAACGTGAAACAATTTTTTCTGGGGCTCGATGTACGTTTTTATAATAAACCACCAAAGCCCAATTTTCTCCTTAGTTTAGTGACAGTCAAATAAGGATTCAAAATAATAAATCGTCTTAATAATAATCCTATGTATTATAATAAATTTTGTCAAACCGCCCTTCGACTGACGTCATCACACATTAAATGGTTCGCCGACCGCTATGGAAAAAGTTTTATCATTCACGGAGCCTCCTGTAAGGTGGGTTAACGAACTTATGGCAGTAATTTGTTAACGGACGATTTCGCTTGAAATGTGCATTCAGTTTTGACGCATCGTATAACTTTAAATATTTAGAAAGTAATGCATAATGATAGCCTTATCAAAGTTGGTCTCTTGAATGGATCCTGGGTTCGAATCCTGCGGCGTGCATTGTACATAAGCCTGTACTCCTGAGAGTATATCAAGTTCTCGCAGTTGTGTAAAGTCCAGCAATACGTACGTGGTCAGCGTGGGAGATGTCCTGTCCACATTGTGAGTGGCCCGGGACTAGTGGTGGTATAGTTGTGGATTGAAACAATGATGAATGCTGCAGTCTAGTTGGTGGATCTTGGCTGTAATGGATGCCGGTCTGCTACCGGGTTGGTGCATGTTTGATAATGGGTGTTTATTTACGGGTTACAGGTAACTAATTTCCACCAGCGCATTCGCGCGTGTGGTAGGTAGGTACGTTGGTATAATGTAGCCTTTGTGTTATTAATAATCTATCTCTGTGTCAAATTTCATTCGGATCCATTTAGTAGTTTCTGGGTGAAGGAATAACAAACATCCATCCATCCCACAAAATTTCACTCACACTCACAATAGTAGGATTTATGGTATTTTTACTCCACTGCGTCGGAAGGAGGGCGCGGCGACATCGCACAACACGTCACACAATGACGTCATAAGAAACCTGAATCACGCTATCGAGTTTTCTACACAGCTATATACAACTTCCGACCAACAACTGTCGGAGTTCGGCCGCTCCCCAGGCATAACAAGTCGCCTGGCGGTAGAACTACCTAAAAACCTTTGCTAATGCTTTTGGAATGTTAAAGAAATAAATAACGCACATAACTGAAAATGAGAGGTGATAGCAGAATCGAAATTCTTCAGCCTTCTCTTTCTTTCTTTCATAAAGTTAATGTTTAATTAGTTATTGATTCCCTTATGATTTATTATTGATGTCACTATGAGATTTAATTACAATATTTCACACTAGATGGCGGCCGCGCAATACAAGCAATTTTTTTAAGTTCGTCCTTCAACGGCGCCTCAATATGACTTCAAAAATCTTGATACCGATCTTCTAGCAACCTACTTATTGTTTATATGTCAGCACGATCGAGTTTTGTTTTTGGCCTGACTTCACTTGTATACATGTTGTAATATTACGATTCCGAGTGATCGATCGACGCCTTGTGTTGATCATTTGTGATCGCAAAGTTAAGCGCTGTTGGTTAAAGGTGATAGTGCCCATATTTTTTTATTGTATTTTCGTGAATGATAATTATAGTAAATTACCTAAAAAGGCATTAAAACGTTGCCTGTAAAACTGTCTAAATTTTGGTACTTATCATTATTTATATCTGTCAATGGCATTCAGTGAGAAGAGTTGTTTAACGTATCAAAAATACATAAATAAAAAAAAAGAATTACGAATTATATACCACGTGTAAATACAAAAATATTTAAGTTTCATGAATTATTGTAATATTTACAAATATTTCTATCATCATATCATGTCGTAATCTTCCAAAAATGTAATCGTATGGAAAAATCGTATGACATTTGACGTAATTTTTACAAAATGGCGTCCTAAAGCAGATCAAAAACTGGAGGAGCAAATCTATGGAGGTGACATATCTTTGTTTATTATATCACTAGCTAGCACTAATTCCTTTGACAATCCATTCAAGGCGCATGGTACACTATATCTGTATTATGGAATAAACCCATGCCCATGCGGAACATTAAATGATTAAAGCACCGACCACGTAGCCTACTAGATCCCTAATTTCAATTTCATAGCCTACAATATATCCCAATAAAGTTCTTAATAATACTTTTTAAAGCTCTTACATATATGCAATAAATGCATAAATGCAAATATTTTAAATCTTAGCTTGAAAGCCAGTTCTTTCCTTCTGCCTGCTTTCTCCCCATCTTTTAATCATTAGCCAACCCAATCTTCTGTCTTTCGTCCTGTAGCGATATGTTTCTCCTTTTCTTCATTCTCCCTATCTTTAAATCATCAGTCCTCCCATTCTTCTTCAGCCTCCAGTCTTGAAGCGATATGTAACACTGGGGTCTGTGATTCTAATGTCCATGAGTGGCGGTGATCAGTTACCAGCAGGTGACCCGCCTGGTCGCCGTCAGCGAATAACATTTCTTTAATAGTACTGAACTGAATGCTCTCTCAACTGAAAGCTGCTCAAACTTTTTGTATATGCAAATAAATAAATAAATTCGCCTCTTCCTTTGTATGGCGTACCGCGAAGTATTGGAACAAGTTGCCACGACAAGAGTGAATAAGCTTCTTGTAAGTTAATGCGCTTTACCATCTAAGACTACATCTCCACTTACCATCAGGTGGGGTTAACTTGTAATATGTAAAAAACTAGTAGTCAAGCATTACTTTATAATATGTAAAAAAAAGAATAGATAAATCTAACTGCCAGACTCTTTCATAAGTATCTTTTATTCTACCATAGGCATCCGTCATAAAGGAAAGGAAATAGCATGATGAGAAACACGCACATACGCACGGTTATGCTGGTAAGCTATGGGTGACAGTTACTCTTAAACTACCGTATCGAAATGTACACACGGACGATCTCCGTTTGCATATCAAATGGAATGTAATGACGACAGGCGTGGTCTGGTGGTTAGTGAACCTGATTTGCTACATCGAAGGTCGTGGGTTCGATTTGTACCCAAGTCAAACTTTTCTGTGATGAACATGATTGTTTGCACTGTGTCTGGGTGTCAATATCTTTACAAGTATTTATTTCAAAGTACTTATACATATATGTATGTTTATTAGTTGTCGGATTATCATAGTACAAGCTAATGCTTAGTTTGAAGTCAGATGGCCGTGTATGAGTTGCCCAAAGGTATTTATTTATTATATATACATATATTATTCAAGGAATGTAATGACGGCATTCGGAACGCGATACGAGTTAGCCAATGCAATAATTAACCAAACCATTTGGGGGGTTTTGACCCCAAGCTGATATGGGGTCCTTTACTCCGAAAGATTGTCAACTGCAATAATTATAATATTTTTGATAAGTACTTCTGTTCTGGGTATTGGGATATTTATTAGGTATTTGAGAGATTTTATTTTAGCTTCTGATGAACAATTGTATCTTGATGACGGCCATTATAAAAGAGGAGACGAAATAAGGTTTACGAACGTGTTAGAGGGAGACAAGTAAAAGTTTCAGAATCGTTTAACAAAAATGATATCTAACCCAGTTTCAAAAGGTATGTTGCAATTATAAGTATTATTGAGCTTTATTTATCTTGGGCTTTTTCTAAGGAAACAAAATATACCCTACTAATATTATAAATGCAATGTCGGTCTATTGCCGTTTTACGTCTAAACTGCTTAACTGTTTTTGATAAAACTTCGTACGGAGGCAGAATGAAAGTTCAGAAAAAACATAGACTACTTTTTACCGCGTAAAACAGGCTTGAAATGGAATAAAAATTCAACCCCCATACAAACAGACTATCAAAATAAGGTATCTGCAAATGTTACAAAAAAAATTAATTACACCTGCCTAACTCCCTTCATCGGACGTGGACTTGAGCAGCTCTGATCTAAAATCTAAATTAATCCACACAATCATAAACGACATAAGATTGCGACGTTAACGACACTGTGTCCTATAATGTAAAAACGCACTCGATAATACATGACATAAGGATGCGACGTTAATGACACTGTGTCGTACAATGTAAAGACGCACTCAATAATACACGACATAAGAATGCCACGTTAATGACACTGTGCCGTACAATGTAAAAACGCACTCAATCATACACTACATAAGGATGCGACGTTAACGACACTGTGTCGTACAATGTAAAACACACTTAATCATACACGACATAAGTATGCGACGTTAATGACACCGTGTCGTACAGGGTAAAGAGGCACTCA
>DWJZ01009089.1:0-10926 GCA_018249125.1 Asbolis capucinus
TAATATTGTTACAGCTTACAGCACTCAGTGTATATTGGAACTTAGTCATTGTTTATTTATTTACAACTTGCACCATACATACATAAATGGTTCTATCTGTAGTGTTCCTTCTTTATACATGCCCCCAGGTTTTATTATTTGAATTTGTGGATATGGGACATAATACCAACTAATTAATTGGACATAATTAACTCAAATGCCATGGACTGGTCATATAGCCAGACCCATTCAAACTATATCTGGGCACCAGGGCTGTCCTGGGTGTAGGTTTCTTTTAATCCCCATTTAAAGAACACAAATCATTCAATATTAGGGCAAATAAACAAGTATGTATTGTAATATATAATAAACAAATAGTTTATGTAATATTTTAGTTACCTTATTTTCCAAGTGAGAAAATGTGACCATTTCTGAGCCTGGGTTACCTCTCAAAACTGAGAAGCTCACCGTTGGTAAGCATGCAATTATGTGAAATGGTATAAAACTCACAAGAACAAAAAGCAGTAAATTTCTAGGGACTGACAAACAACCTTAAAATTCAATAACATTGGTACTTTGAGTAGTATATAATTACTGTACGTTATTTTAACTTTAGTCGTAGTCTTACGAATATCAATAAAGTGAAATAATTACTTTTGTATTTTAAATATTTTGTGTCTTACTCCCTCAAATACAATACGAAAGAAAGGGTAGCAAAAAAAATATACACAAATATGCTCATAATTACTCATTAATTCATGATAAACAATTTGCGTAGCATCTAACTTTGGATATTTATCTTAGACCATCCATAACACCAAAGAAAAGACCGATAAGAATGCGACACAAACATTATAAATACTAAAATGTAATCACTTTACTATTATATATTATTATATTACCTAACTCCTGAAATTTAATACTACTTCCAATACTATATTGATTATTTAATATTTATACAAAAGTAAGCAGATTGGGGTATTTGTGGGCGGCTAGACATAAAAAAACACTTACCTGATACGAAAATGATGAACCACTTTTAAACAACAGGATATGAAGAAAGGCATAAATATCTTGTACAAGAGTCCAATTTCATTGAATTCCGTTACACCACGTCACTCACTATTATTTTATTGTCTCAAAAATTAGATAGAAATAGACAGATTTCCTTCAATTCTATCATACACTTCACTGCCATTTTGAATTTTTGAGATTGGTGTTACTAGGGACAAAAAACTGTGACCAGAATGTTGTATGTCATATTAATAAAGTACTCTGTGGTTGGAAGTCTGAATTTACGTCGTAAACATATAAGCAAAGTAAAAATGTCTAATGTTTTACACTATAATATACGAATCTTCCTACATCTCCTCCTCAATCCTCCTTTAAGCCGAGTGTTATTGAAAAAATATTTATACATTAGTTACTCGTGTGCGCCCGCCATTAGCCCCTGCAGCTGTATTCACATTAATAAGTTGCACGGGCGAGGCGAACTACATGCACACCCTTACGATTGCTTGTAATTTGTCTCAGAATCAGAAACTACTAAAACAGATTAAGAATTAATTTTTTTTCCTTAATTAGAAGATTCAAACGCCATTTCATCCTGCATGTGACCATGTGTTTCAAATAGGTCCAAAACCCTTGCTCATTGGTCAAATCAGGGAGCAATCGTGCTCATTAGTCAAATCATATAGAGTAAGTTCAGTGATCAAATCAAATTGCGTGCGCTTCCCGGACTACCTGTTACACATTTCCATTGCACTAAATCACTCCCACAGACTGCTGATAAGCTGGAGTCAAGATCTAGGATTATAAAATTACTAGGGTCACCCGTGGCTTCGCCCGCGTTGTATGTTGACAAAAAGTAGTCTATGTGTTATTCCAGAGTATAATCTATCATTTTACAAAATTTCATTCAGTTTTATTCGGTAATATTGGCATGAAGGATTAACATACATCCTTACAAACTTTCTCATTTATAATATTAATAGGATGTCATTCTTTTATTGAGAAAAGTTTTATGGACTAAACTCACACTAAACTCTGGAATACAATTTATACACTACG
The DNA here is from genome assembly GCA_018249125.1 of Asbolis capucinus. NCBI lineage: Eukaryota > Metazoa > Arthropoda > Insecta > Lepidoptera > Hesperiidae > Asbolis > Asbolis capucinus. The sequence continues at coordinate 2,050 of DWJZ01009089.1, forward strand.
TAGAGTGAAAGGGAGATTAGTGCAAGAGGATTCTTCCAATTTTATCTTATATGTTAATCCAAGTTACCCTCTATTTTGTGTGCCAAATTTCATGTAAATCGGTTAGGCAGTTTTTGTGTGAAGGAGTAACAAACAAACATACAAAATTTCGTATTAGTAGGATTTTTTTTATATTTCATTCATGTATAGTACGTTTTGTTGTAAATATATATATATATTTCAAAATAATTTTATATATTACATACTTTTTTATAAAATAATACTATTCACTTGACTTCTTTTTTTGTACATGTTTTACAAATCTCTCGCATTGTGATATTGAAAATTTGTTCGTGCCTAAGTAGTATATTAAAAGTATATATAATGTTTTTTTTTCAATCGGGAAATGTTCATTAATTAATATGGTTCCAAATTATAAAAATTGTAACAAAGATAAGAAAAGTTGATTTTACATCGTCCCATCCTAATGTTATTTTATTTTAATTACTAATGACTATATAAACGGTTTTCTCACAACTTAAGGGATATTAAAAACACTCAAGTGTGTGCAGACTTAGTTCAAAGTCAAGTAAAAGATTCGTTAACGAAATGACTATAACGATTGTGTACCTGTGGGTTATCCATGGAGTAAACATTCGGATTCCAGCCTATGGTCAAGTGAATGTCAATGTGAATGAATGTCAAGTGTCATCATATCAAGTCAATCAATTGTCATCAAAAGTAAATAGTCGTAGACAGAGAAAACTAGACTAATAAGTAGCATCTTACTAACTCACACAAAACAGGGAGCGACTTATGCGACTGTCTTGTAAAGAGGGGAGACAGAAAAATGGCATCTTCTGTCTCGCCATGCGTGCCGGTTTTTCGTTGTTTAGCAGTTCTCTGTCTGTCTACGTTTTAAAATAACCTTGCGCTGTTGCAGAAACGTTTAATTTCAGTACCCAATATTGAGCCGGTGTTTCTTTACTAGTTTTGTTGTTTCTTGTTCGAGTAAGAAACCTCGTAGATATATAATCCAATTGAGGTCTAGGAGAATTTAGTAATGATATTGGCTGAAACATTGTTGTTTGCACTAGCCTTAATCGATACCAGTGCTATATTGTTTTTGTTAATTTACTATATAATAACCTTATCGGACCTAGAGTGTGACTACTTAAATGCTCAAGAGTGTTGTGACAAATTAAATTACTGGTTGCTACCAAAATATATCGGTCACTCATTTTTAACTTTTTTATTTTTGCTCCATGGCGAAGTGCTATTGTTTATTGTGAATCTGCCTATGTTTGTCTGGTTATCTTTCGAATATTATACTATACCCCAAGGAAATATAGGCGCTTTCGATCCAGCGGAGATACACAACCGTGGCCAGCTGAAAAAACATTTTCGCGATGTGGTAGTATACTTGGGGTATTATATGATTTTCTTCTTTATTTACTTATATTGCTTCATCGTCGCACTCCTGAAAGGGGAAGTCGTACCTCGAAGCTCTGATGATCCAATAATCGTGACGGAAATATAAGAAACAATATGGTAGATAATCGTCCAGAAGTATTTTTTGGAGATGATGACGAGGATGGGAATGAGAGTGAAGTGAGTGAAGAAGAAATAAGTGGTTCAGACAATGCAGACACTGATAATCCTATAAGATGTGTCAAGTTAGAGTTGGATGAAAATATAGCTGCTTACAAAGAGAATCGTGAACTTAATAGAGTCACAGAAGTGGTTTCTTGTAGTAATAATCTTATGGAAAATGTCACATCAAACTATATTATAGCAAAACAGATCATCAGCAACCTGCCGTGGCAGGACAAAATGATGTGCGAAAAAGTATGTACTACATGGCATTCAGCTGTGCAGGCACTGAGGAAAGAACAATTGAGGCCGGAAGATTTTGTTATAAATGACCAATGCACATCAATGAACTATGGATCAACTTTCCTTCAGTCTGGCACCTTCCACAATGAGCCTTTAGTTGTCATGGCCTTTGCAAATCGGAAAGGGCTGACCGTATTCAATAAATGTGAGACAATTACTCCTTGCCCTTGCAAGGAGTCCTGTGAGATGGGACATAGCTGTAAGTTGGAATTTTTTTTGATTAAAACTCATTTGAATGGTCCTATTGCTGGTTGTGACTGCCTGTGAAGCAAAGTGGCATGGGTCTGATTCTCAACTGAGGCAAGCATATATAGGATGGAAAACAGTAAGGGCGTAATTATTCTGACAGTTATGCCCTTATAGATTTTTGTTGTCTTTATATGTATATGTGTTTTACACATTACTTTTGGGTGTATAACCATTTAGTTATTATTTGTTGTACGAGAAATAAATGTAATGTGTTTTATATCTGTTTCCAGTGTTGGACTTAGTTAACCATAAAACAAATGCACCAAAGAATACTCTACATGCTATAAAAGCAACATATATATCCTATTTTCCTCTACCGAATTCTATAACATATGGACATACAATCTTGCACCTTTCAAGCAAACCATTTATTGGTGGCGTGTATATTCCAAAGATACCTGGAGTGGAATTCCATACTATCCATATAAAATCTAACCCAATACCAATTAAAGAGGCATTTTATGATGTGGTTGAAAAAATTGCACAGAAGAAAATTATTAAGGGAATATTGGTGTATGTTACGGAGCGATATCTATTGCATAATGGTGAAGACATTGTATTTTTAAACTATTTCAAGGATATGTGAGTTATATGAAGTATTATTTTTCTTTTAATTAAAACATATGCATATATTACTATTGTTTGGCTACTCGCAATATTATCATGCATTTTCTTTATTGATATTTTGAGAAATATTAGCATATAAATTATAAGGGTGCTCAACCCCCGTGCAAATAGGCCGTAATGTTGCCAATTAACGGAATCAATGTTTTATGCAAGGATTTTATCATTTTAATTTGTAACAATAGTCCTGGAAGTAATTAACTAGAAAATCTCAGCGATTCACAGTAAATGTATGTTTCCTCGGGTTGGCTCAGTAGCCATAAATGTTGAAGACTGAAATATAAATTGTGGCCAATAGAATAATAAAATATGCAAGCACCACAATGACAAAGTTAAGTTTAAAATCATACAGAAAAGATGTTCAAGAGATAGAATAATTAGTATTTATTTTTGCTTTCAGTCAACCTGACATACCATATGCTCTCGGAGGCTGCATTATAGAAGATACTGTTTTTGACGAAAGTGATATAAGTGTTATAATTGAAGGGGTGAATGATGACACAGATTTTATGAGTGACAATTTATTATCAATTGGTTTCTTTTCAATTCCCAAAGATATGAATAATGCCGATAATTTTGATATGTTTTCATTGATCTTAGAATCTTCGGATTGGAGTAAAACTAAGATCCTACAATCTATAAATGAGGTGAGTTTATTACCTGTCAGTTTGTTAATTGAGCTGTGATAACAGGAGGGCCTGTTTTTGAATCCTGAGGATATTAGAATATAATTAAAACTTTATGCTTTGTTACGGATACTCACAATACATGTTTTTTGCACCAATATTTTGATCCAGTTGCATAGATCATGGTCCTTATTGTGAGTAACCTACATAACATAATGTAGTGTAGTGAAGGAAAATATTGTGGAGAAATCTGCATCCCTCAGACATCCTCATAAAGTTATAGGTATGAAGTATCTAATCTGCAGCCTGGCCAAGCTGGTTGACTGTGGCCTGTGCCTCTTCACATTACTAGAAGAGAGTCAAAAGTGGGACAGTAATAGGTTGTGATGACTGTTAGATTTGGTGTGTCATTGCAATATTGAATAATTAAAGCGTTGATAGTACAGTGACTTCCTTCGCTCCTAAGCGATCAGTGAAGATAAGCTACAGAAGGTAGGAGGATGGGTGACCACCAATTCTTGGCCTCAAAAGGCACGTAAAGCAGTCGATTATGTTTGCTATCATTAAGTAGCATTGGTTCGGCTAAGATGCTTTCAGGTGGCATAAAAATTTGGGTTGGCACCTTACCTGGTACTGGAGCAGTGCCAAGTATACTCTAGGTCTCCCCAGCTATAAGAGACCAGTTAAAATAACACTGTTGTTACTATATTTTCAGTTTGCAAAACAAGTACCAAAGTTTGAACACAGCGTGGCACTGAAGCTATCCTGCGTTGGTCGAAATTACAAGCACAGAATGGAACAAGATATATTCCGGGCTGCTTTTCCAAATACCAGAATTATCGGGTGCTATGGAAATGGTGAGCTGGGCCTCAACCATCCTGCAAGGCCTGCTCCAGACCTTCCTAATGCTGCAAAGAGGCACAGACGAGACTCGGGTCCGCAGTATGGTCTTATTTCGGCGTATTCAACTGTTTTTGTTTATATAGGATGGGGAAAAATACTGTCAAATCCTAAGTCAAACTAATAAATATATATTTACGACGAAGAACAGTAAGGGCGTAAGTGTTTAGAGTTATTCATAACAGTTTCTAATTAAGGCGAAATTTTAAATACAGATTTTCTTTTTCCTCTCGTATTTATTGTCGCCTGCCTTATTCTCACCATCACCCTGGGTTGACCGGTGGAGAATGCCAACAGGCCGCCCTTTGTAAAACCTATTTTTAGGAAGAACAATAACGTATAAATAAATAAAAAGTAAAATAACAGCTGCTCTCTTATTAATGCTCACAATAATTATTACACACTATCACACGCTCACACTATTAACCCAAGCCTCGCTCTTGTATGGGAAACAATAAGGGCGTAACTATATTTACAGTATCTCATAAGAGTTTCGCTTTCATACGGAAGACAGGTCGTTACTCTGTAGATAAACTCGTAAAAGTTTAGATCTTATATTGAAAGCAAGGGCCTAACTCTAAAAAATTACGCCCTTTCTATTTTCCGTCGTTGAATTATCTTTAGTAGAATAATTTTGTAACTTATACGCATATGGTAAATTCTCTCTATGTTAAAAGTAATTAAGGTTTTTAAAATCTTTTCTATAATTTTTATATGGCAACGGGTGTTAGTATCTCAAGGTTAGTTTTACTCATAAAACCAATATTTACTAATATTTTGATGGTATTATCAGGCCTCAGAGTTAATAATGGTGTATAAATAATTATCAATTATTAATAAATCTTAAGGATTGCATAATTATAATATCTAGTTGTTTGCTGTCTGTATGTGCAAGATATTTAGAGAAATTTGCATTTTGTTTCTAGAACGTAAAACATATGAAAAATAGATACATAGGCAAGAGATACAAGCTTTCTTAAAGTATTTAAAAACACAAGCTTTAATTTTATAGCCCTAATACAGAGTAAAACACCAAATTTCATAACTGTATTGTTAACCGTTGAGGAGTTGTTTTACCTGGAGCCAATACAGAACGCAGTATCAGGTCATGCTTATCATAAAAATGCATTGTCATCGCAACTGAAGCTGTATACAAAATTTCAGCTCCGTGTAAGAGGAAGTGGGTCTAATTAGCTTGCAAGATTTGTCCGGAACACTTAACAGATAAATATACTAACATAATATGCTCGGATCTGAGCGAGATCTTTGTTTATAAAATCTTTTTTTATTTATTTCCTCCCTTTACGTACCTAAATTCTTTATGCCGCGGGTTTTTTATTTTTTAAATCCTTGAATTATATTTTAATATCTTGGATATATTCGAGCAAATTCGATCTCATTTTTTCATACAAAATTGACAAGTCTTTGTAAAAAAACCTAGATCGAATTTGTACCGAGTATAGTATTGTCAATCTTGTTGATGAATGATCATTTTAATACTGATTAATTTTTACAATCGTGTTTAACTAAGATTAGCAAATTTATTTAACGTACTTGTGATTTGATGTAGATCAGATTTTTAATGGGCATACGTAGACTTAGTTAATAAGAAAACTAAGCAAGTATAATGCATGATACAGATGTATTTCAAAATTTCTTTTACACAGACTACAATACACATGAAGATAGTTATGTATTACTGAAATTACTATTTGTAATTATTAATAACTAAATTATGAATTATGAAATGATAATGCACTGAAATGGTTTAATATAGCAAATAGGTGTCGTAGTATCTATGCAAAGTTCATAAGCTTCAGTTGTAGCATGCACAAAATATATCAAATTGAAACTTTGGAAGCCTGTGTTGAAAAGTTATGATTTTGCACTATGGCCGTTGTCTATATAACCTATTTTCAACTTATGAGTCTATATGTTGTCTTCTGAGTCTATATATGTTGTCTTGTGAGTCTATATGTAGTCTTATGAGTCTACATGTTGCTGTACAAGCCCGAACTACTGACTCTCAAGCCCCCAGTTGAATAAGGACTCGTTTATTGACTAGCATGAGGATGGGAGCACACAGACCGGAGACTGGGTACACGAAGTTAAAATGCCAGTAATAATATTAATAACTTCATATTATTCGCAATAAAATCCGCAAAGCTGTACTATTATTCATAATGCTAATATACAGATATTTTTCGAGGCAAAGAGTCCTTTCTTTTGCGCCTTAGCTCAATTGAATAAAGACCATCCCCAATATAACATCTATTTTATATCCTAAAGTTAGTTCCTTTTAGCAACGGTCAAAATTTCATTATTTTTTTTATCTTTAACTTTCCAATGCGCTGCTTTGTACATATATGCTCGTGATATTTAATAATACAATATCTTTGTCTTAGTTAACGTAAAAAATCTGATGGTTATTTAAATCGCTGGTTAGTAAAGATTTTGTATCGACGACGGTAAAGAATAAGGGCGTAACTCTCAAGAGTTATGCCTTTATTGTTTTCAGTGTAAAGATAAAAGTTATCCTAAAGAGTTACGGACGTATTATTAGGGATAACATCTTATCAGGATGCAAGTCTGATGAGTTACGTGGTTAGTCCCATAGTATTCTCACAGTGTCACCTGGAAAATAGTTGATAGTTTTTTGATTTTTAGGCTCGCCGTGTCTTCGAATAATGTTAATAATCTGTTTTTTAAATTCGTTATTTCGAAAATCGTGCCCGTGCTTCCGTTTGATAATATAAAGTAAAAATTAACAGTGTCTCGAAGTTTTGCGGTGTTTATATGGCTTTGGCTCTCGTAAACCACTTTCGAGGATAATCTGTCCAAAATTCCGGAATCCTCCAAGTGACTGAGACTGCTGTCACAGTGGCATGCACCACCACTGACGCCTTGCTGGTTGATTCCATGTCATCCGTAATGTTGTTGTCGGAGGGCCACCAATGTACGTTGGCCACTCTAACAATGTATGTGGTGGCTATTAAATAATGTATCTTTTGGAATATGAAATCAAATACAGAAATACTGCACGACAGATACGCGTTTATAATCGAATACACATGTTACAGATAGCAGAGGTGAACAGCCTTTTGAATGAAAGGGCCAATTTTAAATTTGATTTTTGTTAGAGGGCCGCACATAGATTAGCATTATTTATACTTAATCAAATCTAAATAACGTTTTGGAGTTACTATGTAAAGTTTTTATATATTTGCAATTTTTTTGTATCAAATGCTTTTTATATGTTGTATTATTTTATATTTTGACACAGTATTTGATCTTCTGAGCATAAAATATCTAATTGAAAAATGGTCAAAAGCGCCGCATGTGGCCCGGAGGCCGCGTGTTGCTCACCCCTGGTCTATAAGGTTAGGAGCAGACTGGAGACAAACCAATCCCACGCTTCAAGTGAATGCGATTACCCGTGCTGATCGTGCACAATACACTCGACACGTGTAACGTACGTCCCTACAGCCTTAGTGATTTCCGTCATGGGTATGATTCAGTTCTAAGGAGCGATTTAAATAACCATTACGGTCTCTGGGTGCGGTAGTATGTCTCAAAAGTACTCAAATGAATGATTGTATTTGTCTATACAATATTTGTGTGCAGTATGTACGTTAAGTTACCATAATAATTATTGTAATTTGTTATTTTGTATACACTGTTTGTTTTTTTCATCTTGACATAACCTCAAATTTTTATATGTTCATAAGCACCCACGATTTGTTGCCCTGACAATGATCTGTGCAACTGGGTCGGGTCGGTATAATAATAACAAATCCTGAGTACTTTATTTTAAAATGTTTACTATGCACGACGATGTTAGTTTCAAACATACCGGTTGGTCTAGTGGTTGGCAAACCTAACTGCTACACCGAAGGTCGTGGGTTCGATTCCCACCCAGGTCAAACTCTTCTGTGATGAGCAGAAATGTATTTAAAAAAATATACGTATGTTTATCAGTTGTCTGATCACCACAGTACAAGCTAACGCTTAGTTTGGGGTTAGATAACCGTGTGTGAGTTGTCCAAAGAAAAAAAAAAGCAACGTAATAAAAATGATCCCATAGAGCAGTATGATGAAAACGGCGAGGTTCGTTTAACTAGATCGCTAAGAAAAAGGTATTCCAAGTTAAAAAGAAAGCCGTACAAAATGAACACAGCTTTCAAACTGAACGAAGTGGAAAAACCTCTTATCGTTATTGGAACACTCACTGTTTACCTCTTCTTAAGTTAAATTGTAGTAAGTAAAGAAAATCGATAATTATATTTTATTGATTTAGGAACATCGTGGTTTTTTATGTAGAATAAGTTAATGCTTGACATCTGATGGATGTAGCAATGATATCAAACATTTTCACTCTTCTTTTGAAGACTCCCACATCATACGTGGGCGGGCACACCGATGCAGGCAGGTTATTCCAATCCTTCCCAGTACGTATAATAAATAACGAGTAAAACTGCGTCGTTCGAAGAGGCAGGTTGTTAACGACATAAGGATGGATACCCGCCGTATGCCGGCTTGTTCGATAGAGGGAGGGGGATGGAGGAACAATTTCAAACAAGTCCTGTGCACACTCTCCAAAATG
>DWJZ01009090.1:0-10924 GCA_018249125.1 Asbolis capucinus
TCAAACGGTTCAGAGCGTTTAGTTTTGATAAAACTGATCCACTAATCATTCTCACTTGGTAAGACCAGTTGAGTGTGTCATCTACGTAGAGACCTAAATTTTTTACATGCTGAGTGTAAGGAATGACTGAAGGAATGACGTTGTTGTGGATGAACTTGAAGCCTGAATTTGTAGTAATTAAATTTTACAGGTTTTGTATTGTAAGGATTGTTTTCTTCGTTTACGACCTATTGACTATGAAATAACATTCAGTTGAAAATATATAGTTTTACTCACTTATTTCTTTCCGATATGCATGCTGTTGAACGTAACATTTTTTTTCATTATCAGCAATTCCATAAAATAATCGCGTTTGGCATTGTGTTGAATGCCAAGTTTTTGATATTTTTTTTTCGCATTTTTGTGTGCCAGAGATATTCGCATAAAGTGCGAGTATGATGATTTATTTCATTTTTATCATAACTACAATTTTAACCGAGTTACAGACGGGTATCAAATATATTACGTACTTATTATTCCATTGGTGATTAAAACGGCACAAACTACTTTTACGAATTCACACGAACTGGAGTCTTCAAGGGAAGAGTGAATATGCATTTACTAAGCTAACGTGCTCAAAACCTTAGACATCATCGCCACTTTCCATCTTATTCTACGAAAAAACTGAAAATTTAACATCGTGGGACTGCCTCTATTAATAGTGCACAATGAGTATTAAACAATTGACTTGGAATTTTACTATAACATCTTAACACAATAATATAACAGACTTATTCGATAAAGGACCACCCGTACAGATCGCTTCCAAGAATAATTTAGTGGCGTCGTTCGCATAATCGTGGTGGCTTCTGTAGACGATGTGGGTCTCAGATAGGCCTAAGGATGTGATATGGAAGACGTTTTGCGCCAAAATACATAATTTTAGATATACATCTTATAATTTCATTGACGTAATAAATAGTAATTTAATGTTATTAAAAATAGGCCCAATAAATACCCAATCTTTTCATTTCATTTCGCGATTTCAAAATGAAAATGTAATAGTTTTGGGGGCATTCTTGTGTTTTACTATAATTTAGGTAAATCTGTATATGAATCGGCATATATTTTTTAAATAGGCAAGTATCAAAAAGATTTTTCGTCGTATATTGTAGGGAGTTTATCAAAATTCCCGCCATTTGTCACTATCAACTACCACTAACTTTCGACAGACGTTACTATCTATCGCTATATCTAGACGCTACTAAGTATAGATAGTAATCTATAGGTTGCTTTCGGGTAATCCCTAGATCTCGTCCATGCCGCGATGGAGAAATTTCATTTGTTGATTTTTGTTCTAATTTTATTAATGTTATCAGCCCCGCTTTATTATTTTACCCACTTATCAAATATATGCTATTTGATATTGATTGATGATTCATTAGAGCAGATGGTTCAATTTTATTGTAACAAGATAATGTAATGTAGTAATTAATAAAATACATTACTTAACTTGGTAATGTGGACGTTACCTTTTCTAAATTCATTTATAAAAATGACATAGTGTTTAATTAATGTAGTGTAAAATTTATAATAGTATTTTTATATAATAATATTCTAATAGTGATTCTTTAAGTATTCCATCTACAGTTCGCCTATGGATATAAGCATCACCAGACTGGTATATTTGTAACATATTGCCAGCCATGAAGGAGACTGCTTCCAGTACATCGCCGAAGTACATGGGGTCAATAATATTAATAACGAAGTAACGGACCCCGGACACAATAGTAACGTATCGTTTCAAAATATAATAATGTATGTTGAATTTATCTAAGTAAGATATTCATTTAGTTTAAATTATGTATTTTATACATTAGATTATTACTGTTTTTATTAACTTCTGCATGCACTAAGTTTGCATTTCTACATCACCTGTCCACTTGTGGGCCTTCAGGAAGATATTTCAACTGGGAATAAGAAGTGCCCTTGTACAAATTTTTCTACATGTCTTTATTATAAATAAATAGTAATTTTTAGTATTTTTTTGTTGTCGTTTTCTTTATTAGTTGTCTTCATTAGACGAGGAAATAATGTACCTAAATAAATCGGAACAACTTTGGTACCTTGTTATGTAGTGGATTTTTAAATGACAGCAATAGTAGGTATTTTAAAAAGGTTCTAAAAGATCGTTACATTTTTGAAAATTGCCCCCTCATATTGCCCGTTTGCGTCATACTAGTTTTAGTGATATTTAATGTTATATTTAATTATATGAAGTTCAAAATAGATTAATATAACGCCTGAACGAAATAATTAGCAAAATTTCGTGCCCTTATTTAAAACTAGTTTTTCCCGCGACTACGTCCGCGTAGAAGTTTTTATCCCCTGTTTCATCTTCCTCACAAAACTTATAAAGGATAGAATATTTATTTATATTCTATGCATAATTTCGTCCCTTTAATCCCTGAAATCTATTCGGTGGATAGTTATAAGAATATATGTTATGAACGCCTGAAATTAACGTTGGGCAGTATTTGGAATGTTTTACTTATCGGGTTCTTTAGAGAACACAAATAGTTCCGTAGAAACTTGCCTAGAACTATTAGCTTTATACAACAATGATAAGACTGCTACAGATGTCGATGGACCCCTCCGTTTTAAATTATAACAGCGACCTAATTAACCTAGCAGTACTGGCAAGGAGGATGATGGGTGCTATAGTAATCCAAGAAGAAGAAGAAAGACATATGTACATACTCGTACATGTAAAGACCTACAGAAAAAAAATATATAAATTATTGTTTTGAATTATATTCCTTACTAAAAAAATCCATATCAGGTAGAGTTTTACTTTGATTACTTGATAAGAAAGCATGTAAATACCCTCATTTTACCGAATGGCAAGAGCGTCACTGATTACTCGGCTAAGCCTCGAGCTTTCCTTATATTATGTACATCTATACCGATGTGTCAGCTGTACGGTACCGCAAAATACAGATCTGACTTTGGGTTTCGTGATCATCATTCTGTGTACAACCGGTTACTGTGAGAAAAACTTCCTTTTAGCAGTAGCAGTTCGGATCTTGTCCAGTAAACACGTATTTTTGCGTAATTCATTACAATGAAACAGAAGTTTACTATTAATTACTAAACACATTAGTTTGGTATGAATAGGAATGTCATTTTTACTGTGACCATAATTAAAGTAACTCGAAACTATTATTAGAACAGTTTTTGTGTTTACACGGTATTTTCCTCAATCACGGACTATTGTTGAAAACAAGAGGATGTATTTTAATGTGTTTCTTTTTGGTAAGTCTTATCATTTTATTGTTCACCTTTGGGTATTTTAACAATAACAGTGTTCCCAGTGGTGTTATTGTGTATTGTCTTATGTTATTTCAGTATTGTTATTATGTTATCAAAAAATTTATCAAAAAGTTTACAGCGTATTATTATTACTAACATATGAAACAATATACTTCTCATTTAGCTAGTGTCCACAGCGTTCGTGGAATTATTTAAGGAAATAAACAAACGCTTTCCTCTCTATGGAATTTTATAAAAACCATTCCTAAGCATACCTACATTATGGAACCTGTATAGAGTAAATAATTTCATGTTTCTAATTGATATATGACCTTCTCTCGTAGAAATATAATGTATTAAAATAATTCCAATGATTATAGAATGCTGCCATGCAGGCTAATGTTTAATATTAGTCTACCTATGAGAAAAAAGGGTATTTTCCCATGCAAATTACTAGCGAATGACGTCAAGCATGTTATTTGTGATACCTATAGCTAACGGTGTCTATATAACTTACTTGTTTGTGGTCGTTTATTTTATATTTATTTTCCGCAAGACGAAATTCATGCCTATTAACGATTGGTCAGACAATGCGCAAAGAAACGATATAAGGTTAGTTTGTGCTGTAACTTTAAATTCTTGGTAATATTCTTTTAAAAGGGTAATCTTCTTTTCTCTAAGATCATATAAAGAACACGTGATATAAACCTGATTATTTTACTTTACATTAGTGATGGGTACAGTCACGTTTTGATAACATGGTTAACCTTTAGAAGTTGGTCTTGTAGAAAAACAGTATTGTTAATGTAGGCACAGCTAGCCTAGTTAACGATCGTTCATATTGTTAAAAAGCGGTAAACTTGAAAAAATTTAGTATATTTTCTCTAAATAGGTACTTAAAGGTTGAAAATATCGAAATCTTACTTATTTAAGATTGTAGACAAGTCAGTCTGATCTATTTCAAAATTTTGCAAACGTTCATAATTACCTTTTCAGTTTTTAATAGATAGCTATTTATGACTAATTTAACAAGAATAAACTGGGGTCCAATTTCGTCGTTGACCATACGTGGTTGGTCATTGATGAAGAATTTGCTAAAGCTGACAGTTCGACAAATATGTCAAAATCCAAAACCTTTATACGTAACGCAATAACGTAAGCAATTTGTGCAGATTTTTGAACCGCGCCATGTAACGCTTAATGTTTTTTTTGTAATCCCCAACGTTTCGTAACACCCCTTTGAACGAATTTTTAGGCAGGTACAAAAATCCCTCCCAATTGATTTTAAATGGGCCTAATAGCATTTTAGGTACTTGTATAAATTATATACAATATTTTTCTAAATCTTGTTAAAAATGTTAGGTCGCTTTCTTTCTACCCGGGAGCCCCGTGGGGACCGTGACGTTTTACCAGGCCCTATAGTTACGCCACTGCGTCAAAGCTATTTCTAATAAAAAACCACATTCTTAATTAGCATCGTTTATATGACGTACTCTGACGGTCTCTAGCAAAACATTGGATTTGACCTTATATAAGACCGTAGCAGTACCTGCTCTATATGTACAAGAATATATACCTGATCCTTCTGCCAAAGAATTGCCTATATCACCGTTGTAAGGTACCGATGAGTATGTGGGCGTCGCTGAGCACTTGACACACCTTCCTATGGCTCGTCTGCCCGTTTGTCGGCTATCGTTTATCTTTTAAATGTACCTTCTATTTCAGTGTCCGCATTATGTGGTGCTGCAACAATAAGCTCCGCGCTGCAATTCGCCGACATACAAAATGTATTCGGTTCTCCACCATACCTGGATCAGGGCCAATCCGCCACAAGCCTTGACACCGAATGGGATATTGTAGACGAGTACGTTCCTAGTATTGCCGACTATGACAGTTTTGATCTCGCTCTAACAAAGGTAATTGTTTTTTTACAAGTTTTTATTCAACTTGCAGTGTATGTTTGTATATTAGTATATTTGAATATTTATTTGTTAAATGAAATGTCACGGGTCAAATCTGGCAAGTTTAATTAATCACTTCTTCTTATACTACGAAGCGTAAAGTTTTCATCCTGATGACAATGCATTTTTATTGCAAGCATGTCCAGATAGTACGTTCAGAATTGGCTCCAAAAAAGGGAACTCCTCAACGGTTAACAATGCAGTTATGAAATTTTGTCTGTAGCTTTGTATTATGAATTAATTATTAAAGCTTGTGTTTTTAAGTATTTTTAATATACCTTGTTTAGTTCTTAGTTGAGAAATAATAGAGAGTAAAACAAGAGCTAATTTCATGATCTCTTTTGTGCTTCGGAGGGCACGTAAGGCGATCTGCAGCATTGTCGGAAAACTTACGACCCGTTAGCCACCTCTGTTTGTAGCTTAAATTTATTAGACTGTGATAGCTTTTATGTGGGTAATTTCAAGCTTTATAATTTTTTTATCTGAAAATTTGACAATCAGAAAAAATACTCTTTATTTTCCGGTATAATATATAGCCTATGCCTATTCAGAATGTCTTTATCAGCAAATCCTGAACTAAATTGCTAAAGACATCAGTGCTTTTGACAAACCACGTTTGAATTTTTATATATGTACATAATAGCTGACCGGGCGAACTCCGTACCACAAGACCATTTTTTTCCTATTTAAAATTTATTTGTGTACATAAAACAATATATAAAAATGTTTACACAAAAATTCATCCAAGTGGATCCAGCCGTTTAGTTGCATTATAGATAAATGACCGGGATATCGACTACAGCGCCATCTGGCGGGCTGACTTGTGAATCTAAACCATCCAGGGCGCTACCCCAACCTATACAAAAAAAATCATTCAAATCGGTCTAACTGTTTAGGCGGAGTTCAGAGACATACACACTTACAGCAGAATTAGGATATACATATGTATATAAAGATGAAAGGTGAATCTTGTTAAAGTTTCGATTTTCGAGGAAATCTAATAACAAATGTGTCATTTTCAGATTGTTGCAAGTCAATCTGAAGAAAACTTTCTGTTGTCGCCTTTCGGTATCAAGCTGGCTTTGGCTGTCCTTGATGAAGCGGCTAGTGGAACCACCCAGAGCGAACTCGATTTTGTCCTAAGCCTCAGCTTGAACAAGACTTTGGTCAGGCATCAGTTCAAAAGGATACTGGAGTTATTGCAAGTTAGTATACAAATACTAAGTTTTTTTATGTAAATACTCGTACTGTAATGTAAATACTTAGTATACAAATACTAAGTTTTTTTATGTAAATACTCGACACTAGAAACTGCACTCGTTTACTTCGGAAGAACCATTTACCCAAAAAAAGTAGATATTGTGACACAACTGTATCAGTTAAATATATGATATCGCGGACTTATTTATAGACACTGATGTCTTATATATATAAGAATCAATTCGTTCATTTATTTTATTTTTATGCATAATTTACAGGCGAAATCCAAGACGGACCAGTACGTACTTAACTTAGGCAGTCGAATTTATATTAGAGACCAATATACGCCAAGTCAAAAGTATGCATCTATAGCGCAGGAAAATTACAACACAGAGATTATTCATCTGGACTTTGGTCAACCCAGAATCGCATCGCAACAAATCAACGCTTGGGTGGCCAATAATACGGCTGGACGAATTACTGATCTGGTTGACGAAGGTGAGGAATTAACTTAGATCAATAATATACTAGATGTCGCCTTCCATATTATAAATGGGAAAGTTATTTTATTTGTCTGTTACCTTTACATGCGTACATTACTAAACCGAGTTTGATGAAAATTGGTATAAAGGTAGAATAAAATTTGTGAAAAACCACCAAACAACAAACTTGTATATAATCATAAACTAAATTAAAAATAAAGTGGCGAAACTGAGTGTGGACCCCACTGCATTAAAAGTAAATCAAAATGCTCGGTTATTTTCAGATGAAGTCGCTCAAGCCATTCTTATGGTGATCAATACACTGTTCTTCAAAGGAACCTGGCGTCATCAATTTTCTACAAACGAAACAAAGGACGATACCTTCTACGTTTCGCCTCAGTCTCCCAAGAATTGTACCTTCATGACTGTTAAAAATAAGTTCTATTACGCCGATTCTGAAAGGTACAATGCGAAGATTGTTAGAATGCCATACTTGGTAAGTGTGTTTTTTTTGTTACAGCTAAGGAACGGCTAGGGCAATGTTAAAAATAACTTTTTTATTTCTAAAGCGATTAAATTCAAACAAACATTAAATATTAAATCAAGCTTATTAAAATACATCAGTATTTAAATTGGATCAACTATTTGCGAGATTTACGAGCAAACGTACTGACAAGCCAGCGGCGTAACTATACATTTTGAGGCCCGTGGAAAACTCAGGGGTCCCCAAGAAAATACGTCAAATTATAATTTTATTTTAATAAATTTATGAGATTTTGTAAACCAATAGTAATATTGTTTCCAATTTAGTTAAACATCTAATTTTGAGAAGCGTGTAAGTTAGTGTAACTGGTTGGTTTATAATAAAATAATAGTTCAAATTTACATTAGTTAATAAGATATATTATATGGTCTTTGGTTGTAACTTTAGTATTTATATGAAATTTATATTATTTACAAAATTGCATTAAATGTTTTTGGGTGTCTTGAACTTGCAGCCTCTCGGTTCGTGGGCCCGTCAGGTCCGTGCCATTTGGCCTTGCCAGCCTATACGCTTACGCCACTGTGACAAGCAGACAAAGTTATACTTTCTAGTTGTTGAAATTTACTATAGCTTAATTTTATTAATAATTTTCAGAGTAACAAATTCGCAATGTATCTAGTGGTGCCCAAGGCCCTGACTGGTCTGAATGATATTTTTAATGACGTAGCGAGCTTGCGCACTGAGCTGCTGAATCTAAGGGAGAACTTAGTTACGATCACTCTTCCCAAGTTCCAGTTCGTGCACACTTCTGTTTTGGATGACATTCTAAGACAGGTAATTTTGGTATTCATCATTTACTATATAAGCCTAAAATGTCGCTAAAAATCACGTGATTAAAAGACAGTTTCTAATAGAACGCGCAGTAGAACATATAACCGCTTGTCGTAGTAGTAATATATGAAAGTTTGTGAGAATGGATGAATGGAGATGGAAATGGAGGGAGAGCCGTTGACGGTACGGTAGCGTCACAATGCTGTGATTGGTTGATTCAAAATCGCATCTTTACTACTGGTATGTAGCGTGCGGTGTATAATACTGGTGATTTGATGTGAAAAATTCGCTCTATACCTAGACTACGATTCGAAAAGAATGTTTACCTTTCCAAAATCATTTTTGTATCGTGGCGTAGACGTGGCGCAGGTATACATGAGAGATTTAGTAGACTGTGTCGTTATGCATGCTCTTCTGCAATTTAACAACCATTGCAACCCATATCTGTCCCACTATTGGGCTCGGGTCTCGTCTCACAATGTGTGGGTATAGGCCATAGTCCACCAGGCTGAAGAAGTGTGGTTTGCTTTGAGAACTCTTATGGCGAAGTAAGATTTCCACATGATGTTTTTTTTCATCGTAGCTAGTAAATACCCTTGAAAATACCTTTGCAAATTAGAGGTGTGGGCCGCAGGGTTTGAACTCAGGACCTTCCGTTCGAGAGACGAATGTTCAAATCAATGGGCTATCTTTGCTTCTATGAGAAACCTAGAGAACGGATTTTGTATGAGAATTTATATTATAATCGTCATATTTGAATGTATGATTTTTTTCTTTATTGTAACTGATGTATGTTAGAGATATAGTTAGAAATAATTACTAGCCCTATGTTCGGTGCAAATTCGATCTGGAATAACAAACCGTTGCCTAGCAACCTGTGACAAACTTTGTGTTGTTTTATCATTATTAACTCTTTTGTTAATATGTTTAAAAAAAAGTTAATTGTAATTTTTACTTATGCTATTTGCTTGGTGACAAATGCATTGTGTGCTAAAAATTAAATCAATAAGTTATAAAATTATGAAATTAAATATTTCAACAGGTTGAAAGGTTGTAAACTCCTTCATGAAATTAAGGATTTCAGAGTATGAATTTGTGAATGATGTGGTGTGTTGTAATTTTTTTGTTTGGATCGGATGACTATATTTATTTATAGTTTGTACTACTTGTTTAATCAATATTTAGTTTAAGAACTAATCTTCAAAAATATAATGAGTAGTTTAGTGGAAAAAACCTCAAATATTTAAGTTGGTGAAAACCCTACAAAATGTTTATTCTGGTTTATTTACATTTATTCCAGATGTAAGTATGGTTTGACAAAGTATCCGTAAGGAAACTCCAAAGCGTTCTAATATTACAATACGTATTATAATTATTGCTGAATGGTTTTTCCTATTCAGTCGCGTGTAATGCTTTAAGGAATTGTTTGTTATTGACACATCAATGTGGTAAACTTTGACGCATTAAGATACTAATTATTTACATCATTAAATACGTAGCTGTCAAAAAGAAAAAATTGCCCAAGTATGACTCACACATAATGCTTAGTATGCATTACCCTGC
Source organism: Asbolis capucinus (assembly GCA_018249125.1). Taxonomy (NCBI): domain Eukaryota; kingdom Metazoa; phylum Arthropoda; class Insecta; order Lepidoptera; family Hesperiidae; genus Asbolis; species Asbolis capucinus. The sequence goes on from DWJZ01009090.1 coordinate 9,813, forward strand.
TGGAAGTCAACCTTGCATGACGGTTTAAAACTGTAACGGGTACTCACGATTTAAATATTTAGAACGACACACTTGCCGTGTCTACGGCATAGGCAACCGGGTTCAAATGATAAATTATAATAATCGTGACACTAAATATTTCAAAATCTGTTTCACGATTATTATAATTTATTCCAATATTTCACCTCAGTTGCAAGAGTCGTAGTCACGGCAAGGCTGCCAGTATAAAAATTTAAATCGTGAGTACCCGTTACTCGTTACAGCCCACAGTAATGACAGTTTAAAATCATTCTTGGCGGAAATGCGTGGATCCTTTTTTTGACAGACAATTTTTGCTATATTTGACAGATGGGTGTCAGACAGGCATTTGAGGATTCGGCATCGTTCCCCGGCATATCCAGACGATCACAACAGGTGCACCTGAAGCTATCCAAGGTGTTGCAGCGGTCAGGAATAGAAGTCAATGAGAAGGGTAGTGTGGCGTACTCGGCCACTGGTGAGTCTTTGAAGATTCTTTTTTGGAGCTAAGAAACCAAGTTGTATCACTTTTGTTTGCTTCAATCCGTTAATGGCTCTCTACTGAGCACGGGTCTTTTCTTGCGAGTGATAAGACCTAAACTCGGTGCTAATTCTATCTGGATTTTGTACCATACTAACTTGTCGAGCACCGAGTAAAATATATGTACACGTTTTATTTATTAAAATATATGTACACGTTTTATTTATTTAGAGGATGAGTTACTCAAGGGTCGGTATTTTTATTCATGAACATTAGTTTCTGATTAATCAATTCTTTGACCCAAAAACCCCCAGATTGCAGTCTTAATAGAAATTTAGAGAGTACTGCGTCAGAGTCAAGTAATTTATTTCAAAATACGAATTATCAGCTCATTCAATGAAAGTCAAATTTTAATAGTATGATAATTATAGGTGTTGATATTTGCTATATCATATATGAATGCTATTGGTTAAGATATAAAATATTTATTTCGGCATGGGATCGCTATTATCATTGATGATGTAAGCCAGTGGTTCTTGTGGTCGTGCATCTGAAGAGTATTAAAAAACAAGAAATTGCCCTCGCTTCGCTTCTGAAGAAGAGTTATCCAGTA
>DWJZ01009091.1:0-10924 GCA_018249125.1 Asbolis capucinus
TAAAGGACAAATAAACAAACTCACTAACAAACAAACATCGATTTTTATTTTTATAGAATGAATACTCATTCAATCGTTCCGACTGGTCTAGTGGTTAGTGAACCTGACTGCTACACCGAAGGCCGTGGTTCCGTTCCCACGCAGGTCAAACTTTTCTGTGATGAGCAGGAATGTCTGTTCTGTGTATCTGGCTGTTAATCTCTTCATAATAACAGATCTATTAATAAACAAAAATGACAATTATTTTGTCCATGCCATTCTTGACATAGACAATCCTAGTACTTGTATAAGGATTTGTTTATTTAACTAGAAATTGCCTTCGCTTCGCTTCGGAAGTAGAGTTATTCAGTGGTTTCAGAGTTGTCATACTAACTTTAATTATCCCACGGGAACAAAGCAGTTTTCTGGGATAAAAAGTATCCTATAAACGTGGTCCTTACATAAGCCACAATCATGCTAAATTTCATCTAAATTGGTCCAATGGTTCCGAAGTTGCCATACTAATTATCCTGCGGTAACAAATCCATTTCCTGGGATAAAACATATCCAACCATTCTCGGGTTTTAAACAATGACTATTCCAAGTTTCATCTAAATCTATCCAGTAGTTTATGCGTGAAGCTCGAACAGACAGACAATAAATAAAAAAAAAATTGTTTTTGTCTCTATATCGATAATAAAGCCTCCATGCATCAAAAAATACATAAGGTACAAAATTGACCCCGTTACAGTTTTGTTATTAGTATAGATTTTATTTTTAGTTTTAAAGAACGTGATGTCAGGACACATTTTGTTTCGCAAAATCAAATAATTCAGACAAAAGCCGTTTGGATAATGGGAGTTTCAAAAGAATCAGCCTACCTTTTTAATTGAACGAAAATTTGTTGAATGGGCACTCGAATTATTTAAATAGGGCCTTTACACTTGAAGCCTCAGCGTATTTTATCATTTTCTGGCAACTTATTTAGGATTCAGTACAAAAAGGGTCTAAAGAAAACTGTATTCGTGATGACTGTGGCTTAGTGGTGCCTGCGAGGAAAGGTCTTGGGTTGGATTCCTGGCTGGGACAGTGAACGTATTTATTTGACTGATAAAAAAATAATTAACACACTGGCCAACAGTTTGGCAGAATGTATAAAAAAATATATTATTATACAACTTTTGTTAGAAAATAAAAAATTTAAAAATAATGCAAAAATACCTTTATTGATATTTATAGCAGACAACTTAATAATAGCTCACTACTAAGCACCCATTGGCCAGCGTGGTAGAGCCTGTACTGCTCACAATATGAGTGGAGACCCGAGCCCAGTAGAGGGACAGGTATGGGTTGCAATATGATGACTGAGCACTGGACTCCTGCTCCAACGACTCCTGACTGCTCCAAAGCGGATTGGTGGAGGGTTTGGGGCCAACCCAAGTGCAACAAACTCATTCCAATCAATCTTATTCTAACATTATCAATTTAAAAATATCATTCTAAATTTAAATTTAAAATAGATAAAAAAATCATAACAAAATATATATGTATATTAAATGCCGTCTCCATACTAAACACGTAATTTTCGGTGTGATATTCCACTGTAATACGGAACCTTTTGCAAGACAACGGTTCTGACTTAACCATATTATTTAGATTGGTTATATTTACAATCGGAACTCAAGCGTATTTCGGCATTTTTACAGCGAAACGTTATTTGTTAAATTACCGAATATTCGCTGAAAAAACACACTTGAATACTTTGATATTGAACTGTTTTTATACAGACTGACTGACGTATAAACATAGATATGAGATCTTTACATTATTTTTTTAAATTTAAATCATATGTATTCACTCATATGTACTATATGTAAATTAGATTGTTATGAGTATATAAGTATTGTAATTATGTATATATTTTATATATGTTTATTTATGTATGTATATTTAAAGTATCTTATGTAATTATATAACATAAACATTTTCATATTCTTAGTTTGCCACCTGCTGTAAATTATCTCTCCTTCACCACGGGTTGACTGGCAGAGAATGCCACTAGGCATTAAGTCCGACCTTTGTTAAGAACTGTGTATAGGTTTTTACATAAATAAATAAATATTTTTTTTGTAATTTTGTTATTACTTCTCTATACAAAACAAAATCGCAAATTTCTGTTAGTTACTCCGCATATAATTGAAAAGGCTGGAGCGATTTTCATTTTTTTTTGGTATAGACAAAAATGTGTGTAAGTATCTATTAACCTCTACAAATTCTTGCTTAACACAAAATAAATGTATCCACCTGGCCAAGAATCAAACCTCTGATTTGTTAACAAAATTATCTGCTCAAGGGCCCTTCTTACAATCGCTTAGTGCTTACTTTTCTATTATAGTCTATGGTTACACGACATAGCGCCTTATATAGATATAAAATATCTCAGGACAACTCACACACGGCCATCTGATCCCAAACTATGCATTCGTTTGATGATCAGACAACTGATAAATTTAAATATATACTTCTTTACATATTTTTATTGCACCCAGATTCAGAAGGAACAATACTGTTCATCACTGACATGTTTTATCGGGATGGGGAGCAAACCCACGACCTCTGGCCCAGAAATCAGGTTCACTAAACACTAGATCAAATTTGTGGAATTACCAAATTCCCATTACGACGCAGATCCATGTGCTATATAGCTCAACGGGACTTTAGTGGCGATTTCATTTAATAACCACTTAAAAATTAATATTAACTTAGAACTTACGATCTTAATAGTGGTTTCTTTATGAGAAACTAGCTTTAAGACTTTAAGTGTAAAACATATATAACCGTCTAGTGTACATGGGATCTGTGTGGGCCGAACCGCAAAAGTACATATATGTACATACTATATTGGGTTCATGCAGCCGTGGGCCGAGTGTTGCCGACCGCTGACTTAAACAGTTCGTGTTTCAGATAGACACATTTCGGCATAGTAATTTTGATATTTCCCCAAAACCTCAGGAAATAGTATTTTACAAAAATCGTATTTTTTTATTAAAAAATTGGCTTCCAATTTTCGTGGTATTTTACGATTTATTTATCCAAAACCCGATAAAAATACAAATAATCGAGAAAGACTTTTGACCGACAAAGCGGTGGTAAAAAAATCCTGGCGTAACAAAACGAATGGAAAACAAAAATTGGTATAAGTTTTTATGATGACTTTATAATACTTTTTATTTAAAATAAATAGTTACTAAATGATCGGGGAATTCACGATTTTAATAACATATATTATTTCAACAATTCCATTAACAGCACCAACTCAATTTCCAAGAAATGTTGAACAGTTTTAACATAAACTAAACTAATAAAGTTAATACATTTATGTTATAACAACTATACAAATTACAAAGTTCGTCCAAGAACTTCTAGAACAATAATTAAAATAGAATAGCCGCAGTAAACCAAGATAGCATTTAGAACAAAACCAGATTGTTCCTATTGTTACTTTTGACCCGACCGAGGAACAAAGGAACAATTTATTTTCGTCCCCGCGCCAATACCAGAGTCTTTGTATATAACTATATTTTTTATAAACTTCAATCCTGTGAAAAATAGCGCAACCTATAGTTTATAGTCTTGCAATTTTGTTCAACGTTATTGCTTTTCTGAAGCGTTCATAGCTGGCGTTGTGTTTTGGTTAGAGTCGATCGTCAAAGTTAAGCAATAGCGGGCGCGGTCGATATTAATTACAACTGGCATAAAAAAATCCAACACTAGGGACCACTCGACGACAGCTTGGAGCAGCGTAGCGGAATATTAAAGCTTTAGAACATTTTTTTTATGTTCATTACGACTATTTCTCAGTAAAAACAGCACGGACAAAATTCATTGAAAAACTAGGTCTTCTTTTCCAGTTTTGTTACGCCAGCAGACTCCAGGCGAATCCCCTGGGGATAGTTGGGGGACATAATTGTTGAAATAGTCTTTAATAGTCTAGCAGCCTGTATCGACCTTAACTGATCAGCGGAGGGATGGAGCTGAGGAGAGAAGGAAGAGCTAGTGACATTGTTGAGCAAAAATCTGTCACACAAATGCTAGCATGCCGACAGGAAATCGAAGTCTTTTGTCACTACCGATTAGGCTACGTTTATTGTGAATTGTCGAGTATAAAATGATCTATTTCGGGAACCTTTCCGACTTAACCCCACATATTCGGTCTTAATAGCCCAGGTTCTATTGTGAGCAGACTATGGCTTCCTTCAATATAATGGCTTAAATGTAATGTGGCATTCCCTATCGGAAGCTTATTGTGGGATATAAAATTAATGTGAATCCAAATTTAATGTTTCTTATTCTGTAGCTCCATTTATGGGCGTAAATCCAGCTTTTGACCTAGGGGTAGGGTTGTCAACTTTTTTTTAAATATAGTAATTTTTAAAAAAAGAGCATAAAAAGAATATTACTATAGCTTCAAAAAATATAGTATTTTGTGGAGATATAAAAAACACAAATTTTTAACTCATTTGTTTTTAATATAATTTACGAAGAGAGACTGTGCTCAGTGTTAGATCGTTTTCTGAGTCGAAGCCACTCTGTAGCTTAGCTGAAGTTTGAAGTAAGAACGTCTAAACCTACCTTGCTTGCAAAGCAAAAGGTTCCGGGTGCGATTCCTGGCAGAGGCAAACATTTAATTCACATAAATGTTTGTTTCCGGGTCATGAGATAGTATTCGTGTTAGTTCCTCATGGTTTAATGTACGTGAAGTCTATCAATTCCCACTTGGTCTGCGTGAGGTCCACCTCTTGCATAGTGAGAGAAGACCCAAGCCCGGTAGTGGGACAACTATGCTTTGCAATGATGATCATAGTATATTTCGAGTCCATTTTCAAATACGTAAAATATTCATTTATAAACCTCAATAGATAGAGAGATAGTGTGAGGAAGTCGTGTGGCAAATAGAACTGTCACAAAATAAACGAAATAGATTGTTTTCTTCTGCTGTACTGTCAACGATAATAGCACTGAAAGGAATGTATGTGTGTAGGTAACATACTTATTTTTGACGTTAATTATTCAAAGAATAAGCCTCATAGGTATTTGTAAGGGTTGGCTATCCGTCCGTCTTTACTATAATATCTTAGAAAATATTTTTAGCACAAAACAATACTGTTACCTGTGTGAAAATCCCTCGATTATTTTACTTTAATACACAGAATCGATCCCTTTTCAGTTTTATTTTATGTACGTATGGATGAACGTATGTAATTTTTTGGAAAAATGTGCTTCGAAAAGGTGCTTTTTGAAGAGAAAAAACGCCAAAAGCAAGTCAAAAGAAATAACAATATTTCTATTCCAATTCCAGTGACCAATCACTGGCATTATTTTTAGCGTGATACTTGTTTTCTCATCCGCACAGGGAATCCAAATAGGGTGTTGAATGCGTAACCATCAGAGTCGTTAATGGCTACTTAAATCGACCCTTAATAAAGAATCTTGAAACAAAAATTGTACAAAGTAGCGATAAAGTATCCATTGTTATCTTCAGTTAGCAATCGTTACGCTATTACGGCATGAAAACACCCGACAATTGGTTTGGCCACTAACCAATCCGCACTGGAGCAGTGTGGCTCTTCCCGCTCAGGGCATCCTCAGTATGAGAGAAACGTCCTCAGTAGTAGACCATCGATGGGTTGGAGCCAAGTAACCAAACGACTCTGGGGCGGGAAGAGTACGTTAATCTTAACGATATTGTTCTCAGGTGCCCTAGACGAAGCCATGATGCAAGCTCTGGAGCACGATCGAATTGACTTCGTGAAGTTGCTTCTGGAGAATGGAGTGTCAATGAGAAAGTTCCTCACGATCCCTCGTCTGGAAGAGCTGTACAACACGAAGAGTGGACCCAGCAATACTCTACGGTACATCCTAAGAGATGTCAGGCCTCATCTTCCTCGAGGATACGTCTACACGCTCCATGATATTGGTCTGGTCATCAATAAGCTTATGGGAGGCGCGTACAGGTGGGTATTTCAAAAGATATTTTAAAATTTTGATTTTGAATACTATAATAATTGTTATTTTAGTTTCATTTTAATATTTTTATACTGAAATATGATCACTATTTTTTATCATATTTGATTATTGTTTATCGATATCGATATCGATGATGAAAACTAACCTAAATTTGATGAAGTATGATCACTAATTTTTTATCGCCTTTGATTACAGTTCATTAGACGGAAAGAACTTAAAGAAATTAAATTTCATAATTAAGGAATCGTTAACATTTTTTTTTAAATCGCCATATTTTACATGACTTCACACTAGAAACTTATCAAATATTTTTTGAAATATGAATCTTCCTGTCAAATGTCTCCTGTTCCATTAACAGAACACAATACAGAAAAGAAAGTCACGTGATTTACTTTTCTTAAAATAAAACTAGCGTTGCTCATTTTCATAGTCCATTTCTCAAATTGGCAGTGATGGATTGGATTCCCTTTGTGATGGCACAGCCTCGAGGTAAATGTTGCCACACAATAGCTTTGAGCCAATGAACTGAGAAATACATATATGTATTATATGCTATATATTTATCCTGGGGGCAAATTTGAACTGCATTTTTTAAAATTCCAAACTTGTCATGTTTTATGATAAAAATTCCAGATCGAATTTCCACCGTGATAGTATGAAATTTAGGAATACATTTGTCGTTTACGTGCTGTGCAAAATTGAAAAAAAAATGTCTGGGAGGTAATTTAAGAAATATATATATATATTATTGGCCAATGCGGTTTGCTAGATGGGATGGGTTAGAAAGGTATAAAGAAAGAAAGATAATTCTTTCGCTAATATGTACAATCGTACATCCCAATAAGTACAATCGAACATGCCAATATGTACGTACATGCCACCAATATGTTCGTACATCGATTTCTTGGTAGTTAAATAGGCTATACCTGCATATAAAATCGCGGAATATTTTTTTCCGAGGATTTTTTTCGAATAAAGACTTTACTTTTTAAAAATTTATAAATATTTTTTTCGAAGTCGTTGATAAAAAACTTTTAATAGGTGCTACTACACTCGCCGCAAGTTCCGTCCAATATACGCGAAGGTGATGAACAAGAGTGTGAACGTTCACCGGAACAGCGCGTCCTTCACCCGCCACACCGCCGGCGGCCTGTCGCTCATCACCGGCTTCATGCCCGTCACCACCGAGATGGCGCTCTTCGATTACCCTTTTAATGAGCTTCTTGTAAGTATTTAAATGATTTAACGGTAATCTGAATATTTAACAATCTTTTGTCACAGTGTTTATGGGTGGAGCATTTCAAGCATTTCAGCAGGTTTTACTAACCACAAGGCCTGTGCCAGTCAAATTTGAATATTTTTTATCTATGCCAATTCTGTTAAGCTGTAGCTGTCTATTTAGTCTGTAGATACAAGTCTATTATTTTCAATTGAATTAAACTAAGAAAAAATCTTTTTCAACTAAATAAGTAGATGTTTCTGTGGCAGGTTAATTCTATCTGTAGTCGCTATAAGATATTTTAAATTCAAACTCAAATGTCAAACAAGAAACATATTATATTATCTGTGTATATTATATTGTGTCGTCTAAAATCCGATTCACACTTTACTGATTTTCATTTATCGAATTCCAACTTGATTTTAAATCACTATTTTATACCTACCATAAATGTTTATCACAATAAGATATTGATATTGAAAGAAAATTCGAAAAGCACAAAAGATATCAGAAATTGGTATTCTCGAAAGACCATTAGTAACCGTTAAATTTAATGAAATTTAGTCTATGAATTTTATTTATCATTGAAAAGAATAGCAAGCTACGATATTCCACATGTTAGTGTCCAACATATCTTTATTAAAGTCAGTGCACTGTGTATTGTTGGCGTAAAATAAAGATTTATACTGTGACACTTGAAGCTCACCTTTAGAAATTTAGCTTTACTATTTGAAAATATTGTTTGCAAGAGTTTGAAGTTAAGACAGGCCGGTTGGTCTAGTGGTTAGTGAACCTGACTACTACACCGGAGGCCGTGGGTTCGTTTCCCACCCAGCTCAAACTTTTCTGTGATGAACAGGAATGTTTGTTCTGTGTGTCTCGGTGTGTAATAGAAATATCTATTTAAGTATGTATTTAAAAGTATATATGTATATTTATCACTTATCTGATCACTATAGCAGAAGCTAAGGCTTAGTTTGGGGTCAAATCCTGCATGCAGGTGGTGCGGCGCGTGGTAAGCGGAGTGCGGGGCAAATGAAAATGTATAAAATTAACCGTGTCATACATTCGCAAGTAATTCACATATGGCATAGGGCAACATTTTTAACAACCCACCACCATGACCACGCGGACGAAGTCGCGGGCAAAAGCTAGTTTGAAATGAAACAAATTATCTTGTAAACATGTGTTTATTAACGTTGTACTGTAAAGAGCGACGTAAAATATATTTATTCATACTGACTTTAAACATTGATTGGTTAAAATTCTAGTGTTAATTAATTTATGAGTTAGATGTACATATACTTTATATACGTATCTATAAGTTATATACCTTCGTATTGACAGATATACATATAATTGAAGAGATATAAAGGAAGCTTTCATAGCCCGGATTGTTTCGTGAATAGTGAATAACAAGTATTTCATGAGCGCTTCCGTGCTTCGGAGGGCACGTAAAGACGATGGTCCCGATTTGTTATCGTTGCGATCGTTAAGCCTCGTAGGAGGCCTTCGATTGGCATAAGAACTAGGCATTTTGACAGCCTGTTCTACAATGTCTCATAGATGGTAGTAACCTTGTGTTTGATGTGTCCCAGATTCGGAATACAATAATAATTTATACATAATAATTTTCGCTCCGTTTTAAGCTCTAAAATATCTTTAAAAATATTTATTTCAATGAATTTTTCGGTAAATTTCATAGTTTGTTGTCAATTATTTAACGCATTAAATCCCATTTTAAAAACTATATAAAATTCATTCCAAATTCAAACATATTTTTTTCTTTTTAAACGAGTTAAAGATTTCAGAAGCAAAAGTTCGAAATGATTCTAGTTTTCTCGGTTAAAACAAATGAAAGTTGTATGAATATTGCAGTGAATGTAAGTGCAATTAAATCGCAGAGGGCGCTCGAGGCGCACTATACTTAAATATCTTTTAGTGGTTGACATTTTAAGTTTAATTTATACCACACGACTACGACTAAAACTACACGACGTCGCGACGATTGTCAATGATGATTATAATTTTTAGTCTGCCACGTTTTTTATGGTAATCTTTTATTCGACGATTCAGATTGTCTCGCACTACATTTGTTCGAAAATTCGACTACAGATGGCAGCAGTAGTACTTATTAAATAACTTGAATTCCAAATAATATGAATTAATAATACATAATTTAAATAATCGTTAGACAAACGACTGTACACTGAAAAAAGTTTCATTTACAGGTAGTTTTATAAAACCACACATGGGCTTTTTTAATTTATTTATTAATAATTCGGTACAGTAATACTTATATTCATTTCTGTAAAACTGTAGACTACTTTGACGGCAGTAGGTACATCTCGGTTCCCAGGATCCTGGTAGTATCCAATTGGTAGATGTGGATGGATACTTGTGTCTGTTTGTATTTAGTAGTTTTTGAATGGCATTTTTGTCCTAAATAATTGTTTTTTTTATCTTAAATGTCTTTTAAGGCATTTTAATGCTACCAATTTGCACTTGGCCTGCGTAGTGGACTATGACCTGTACCCCTCACATTGTGGATGGAGAACCAAGTTCAGCAGTGGGCCAGCTGTGGGTTCAATCATGAATGCTACCAGTAACACATTAATCTTATAGTGTGGATGTAAGATTGATTATCACGTAAATTTTGTAAAATTTTTTGAATGCTTACTTTGTATTTATACAATAACATGAAGTCGTCGACTATTCTGTGTACAATGTATGAATGTGCACAATTGTAGAATACTTAATTACCAAAACTGTACTAATCGGTAATTTGTAGCAATTATGGCATTCATTTTGGTTGTATTATTCATTTCAGTTGTATTAATTATTGTATTCATTTCAGTTGTATTCATTGTTCTATTCATTTCAGTTGTATGAATTGTTGTATTCATTGCAGTAGTATTAATTGTTGTATTCATTTCAGTTGTAGTAATTGTTGTATTCATTTCAGTTGTAGTAATTGTTGTATTCATTTCAGTTGTATTCATTTAAGTTGTATTAATTGCTGTATTCATTTCAGTTGTATTCACGTGTTGTCCTTATTACGTCTCAATTTCGAACTTCGGGGATGAAAACTATTAAATGATCACACCCAATCTCGGGAAAAATCTAGTCGGAAATAAAAGCAAACATCTATTCAAATATACGAACGTTTTCGTAATAAAAATATATCGACATAATATCTACGATCGTAGCCTCAATATTTGTGGTCGTCTATTATAAAACCGATTTTCTGCTCAGTTCTTTTGTAATCCATTAGCGAATTAACTGGCATTCTTGGAACTGCATAACTATGGTTCACGAAGTAATTAACATTAGAGGTACCTACTTCTTATAGTAAACAGTCAACTTATTACTAACTAGAAACTACCCTTTCTTCGCTTTGGAACAACCATTTCCCACAAAAAAGTGGTTATTGTGACATAACTGTTACAGTTAGACATATAGTATTGCAGACTTATTTGTAGATATTGAAATCTTCTATAAAACTGTAATACATCATTTTGCTCTATTGTCAATAATTTCATTAATGTACACGATATGAGGTTTAATTTGGCATTTTTTTCACATGCTTTAAATTATCCAAATTTTCATACGGACGTTAACTTTTTAGAAAATATTTCATAGCCTACCTTCAAATGAGCTCAGTAGTTTCGGAGCCAATTTTCCTCAAACAAACAAACA
>DWJZ01009092.1:0-10924 GCA_018249125.1 Asbolis capucinus
GATGTTTTCCTTCACCGTTATAGCGAGTGACATTTAAATGCTTAAAACGGACATAACTCCGAAAAGTCAGAAGTGCGCGCCATGGGATTCGAACCCGGACGCCCCGAGTAGAAGGTCGAATTCTTAACCACTAGGCTATCACCACATACCCAATAAAAATAGCGAACATTAAGAAAAACAAGAAAAGTACTAATTACTCAATCACCACTCGTCAGATGTCCCTTAAAGGCCTCGATGTTACATGAACCTACGGTACAAGTATTATCTTTAGAATAAAAAAAGAATCATTTAGATCTGTACACCCGATTAAAAATTATGAGGTAAAGAACAAAAACAAACACATTAAAAGTAAGAATAACTCCAAAACTGCTCGTCAGATGTCGTTCAAAATAAAATGGAACTACATGACTAGCACCACCTTCAGATCAAAATGGAATTATCAAAATCGATCCACACATAAAAAAGTTCTGAATTAAAAAAATACACACAAATTGAGTACTTCTCGTTTTTTGAAGTCGATGAAAAGTCCACCGAACGCGCTTATTATCAAAACGTTTTAAAAAAATATCCTCTGCTCCATGCGCCCGCGCCGGTCTGAATGAGTCGTATTTTTTTAAGAATATTATGTAATAATGTGATGTGTTACTCTCGATAGGATGCGCCATCGTGAGAGGGATCGTCACTCCTACACGCGCAGTGGGAGGATTATCAAAGGACGAGGGGTGTTTGTGAGTACACTTTATATCAGTGGTTCTTCATCGGTGATCCGCAGGCCACTTAGATGGCACATTACAGATGAGCATAAGTGTTAAAAATAAATAATCCTGCTAAGTTAATGCTAATTAATTAACACTTACATTTAGCAGTTAATTTTAGCAACTGTTAAATCTGATAAATTTAAATGCCGATAGACCAGTGCGAATATGATGATGAATTAATGAGTGAATCAGTGTTAATTCTCATTTTCTTCATACTTTTTACAGGCTAAGTACTGTCAAACTCTACATTTTGCGTATTTAAAATGAGATGCAATGTATTTAACCAATAATTTGTTTAATTTTTTTTATATTCTAATTTTTTTGGCATACATATACTATTAAAATGGATATTTTTTTTCACTTTTTTGACCTTATATTGTCCATCCATTAAACAATATATTACTTAGTTAGAGTATTATTTATTATTTAACACTTGTTTATTTTAGTACACGCGAACTAGCAAGCAGTGTAATAGCACTCGCCCGACCAAAATGCCCTGTAACGAATAATTAACAGTAGCTAATTACTATGTTGAAAACATTCAACTGAGACGGTCGGAATGGAACATAAGTTCACTGTGCCCTCTCTTTCTTTCCTTTGTGAGTGTGGTGTTTTTAAGTGAGTAGGTGCATCAGGCCATGTAGTGCGGTATAGTTATTGTCACTTGGTTATTTAGTTGTTGTGAGTTTAATGTTACTGTTAAATTTAGCAGCTAACTCAGAATATATTTAACAGGAGTTAACTCTAAGTAAAATTACCTATGTCTAGTAGCCATCCGAAAAATTAAAAAAATAAGTAATTTATACACTCTATGTATCTATTACTTACCATCAAATAATTGGTGGTCCACGGGTAGACAAAACTATGGTTGGTCCCTCGTCCTAAAAGATTAAGAACTACTGCTTTAAACTAAAACATCAAATTATAAAAAGTGTTATTAACGGAAGTGATATAAATGTACGTGTGTGTGCAGCGGTACCGTACGCCGTCGAGGTCCCGATCCCGGTCCCGGTCGGTGACCCCGCCGCACTGGCGCCAGGCGCAGCGCCGCATCATCAAGCTGTCAGAGTTCGAGGTGAGATATCTCTCATCATCATCCCCTATTCATCGTCTTCGATCCTCCATGATTGCCGTAATTGTTACCGTGACTACGAACCATTAAATGTGCGGTGTACTGAAAGGGGAACAGCCTTGCTGAGACGAGAGATATTATCGTTTTTATTACATTTAATAACTGTAACTACGACCCTCAGCTATATCAAAGCGATGTGCTGTATCTTACCGGTTTCTATATAAACTAAAATGAATACCTACAGAATAGATTAAGCGATCAGAAGCCGGAGGCTTTTTCCATTGTACGTGATTCAAAAGTTAAGCAAAAGCGGGCTCCCTCTGTAAGAGGGTGGGTGACTGCTAATGGTAAACATTTCATGAGCGCTTCCTTGCTTCCAAGGGCACGGAAAAGCAGTCGGTATCGATAACGATATACCGTCGCCTATCTATCAAATCATCACTTGGCTTAACAATAGTAATCTTTAAGCCATTAAGATCTTAGGGCGGCATAAAAACATCCAACAATTGGGTTGGCCCCTAACCCCTTCATCAATTTGCATTGGAGCCGCGTGGTGAATTCCTGAGGCCTCCTCAGTATCAACAGAGACCTGTGCTCGGTAATGGGCGTACAATTGGTGACGCCACTCTTGGAGTTGAAATTGTTTATAATGTGTATTATTTACTAATAAATGTATTTTTTATTTAGTTTGTGTTAAATTAATAAATAAATTATATATTTTCAGCGTATTGATCATGACCGCCCCGACCGGGAACAGGGCGGGCCAGGGCTGGGGGATAAGCCGCACAGCAGTAAGTTCTATAAATAAAAAGAAAGAAAAGAATGAATGAAGGAATGAAAGAGTGAATGAAAAAATTAAAGAGGGTCAAAGATGGAAGGAGGGATAAAAATGAGAGCAAGAGGAAAAGGAAACATTAAAAGCGACATGGAAATACAAACAAAGCCAAGTGACCGCTATCACTCGTACTTAACTAAATAATTAATAGAACTGGCTGGAAAAACTGGACACTTTTTAAAATAAAATATAGACTTTGGACAACTCGCACACGCACACGGTCATGTGACCCCAAACTAAGCTATCAGACAACTGATAAACATGTATATATAAATACATATATAGTTCTTTACACACAGAACAAACATTCCTGCTCATCACAGAAAATTTTGACCTGGGTTGGAATCGAACCAACGACCTGCTGGGTGCAAGTCAGGTTCAGTAACCACTAGACCAACCGGACAGTCAATGTTTTATCGACAAATAATCGTCTGTTCCAGAAGTAGGTGAACAGGGTACTCCCGAGCCCCGCGACAGGGAGGAGGGGGAGTGTGAAACTACACTGGGTGCGTTTCGTATTATTATTATTTATATTACAGTTATAGCGATACCTTAACCACCACCTGGAGATGCTGCAAAAAAAGAAATCTTTTCTTTTTTCTACTTTATAAGGTATGTATGTTGAATATATGTATATCGCATTCTACTGCGCGTAGTGAGTTAGGTTGTATTTTGAAAAGTGTGCTGAGAAGTTTCTTTTCTTGAACCAAGCTTTTCTTGAACACAGGTGTGTTCGAAACTGTGGTAAACTTAAATGAAAGTTCACACTTGTATCGCAGTCTGTTTTTTTCATGTTAACATAACCTCAAATATTGAACTGTCTGTATAGTTCGTTTTTTAATCTTGACATAACCTCAAACTGTCAATGTACAGTATAGCGCGTTTTTTTCAATTTGATATAATTATAAATTAATCTTGCGAGAGCACCAGATGGTAAAAGTTACCCCTCTATATAACAAGATAACGGTATTCCTATGAACTACAACGCCCTCACCTATAACTAAGAACTTTGGCCGTATTTTCTTTGGCATAGCTCAAAATGAAAAAAAAGCATGAATTCCTTTTCGTCACAGCGATTCGCAAATTAAGGTTGGTATGATCATAATTGGGATAGAAATCACCCTTATGTTGTATTTATAATAGTACAGCTTGCCCCAGTATGCTCCAGCGGCTGTTAACCTACGAAGTCAGGTAATTTTCTTGTCTCATATAAATCGTGTTTTGTCTCCAAAATGATTCCTTTTTTTACTTACCTTTAACTTTTTACTTTTTTACTCAAGTGTTGATATTTTATTATTGTTTTTCAAACTTTATTTATTTCATTATAATTAAACCGTAGAATAAGGATATGGGAAAAGTACAAAAAAATATTATTAGATTGGACGAAAATTTGATTGTAAAAGACTAAAAATATTTTAAATAAAAATAATATTTTAAAATATTTAAACAACCTGAATGACATTCCAGAAAGTTCTTTATACTTTATCCTTGTTCTACGGCATATTTTTATATACACATTCGTTATTTTTTATTAAAATTTGTAATGTTTTTTTTTCCTTTAATTTTTATCAGTTGTTATTTTTGGCGTGTTTTCTTACCGGATACACACCCAAGAGTTTCTCTATGCGAATGTGTATACGCGAGTTTGTCAACGGTGTGCCGTGAAATTTAAAAAAATAAAATAAAAACAAAATTTCTGTACAGACGACTCCCGCCATGAGAAAGTAGATTATAATGCATTGGACTTCGAGGAAGATTTAGAACAGGAGGGTACGTTGCTATTATTATGGATTGGTTATTATTTTTGGATTGCTATGTAAGAACGGATTAAGTTATTTTAATAATATAATTCATATAAAACCTTATTTTAAGACACTAAGGTTCATTTTCTAACTTTACATAATTTATTTATCGCGTAAACGGAACGGATTAAACGACACCAAGAAAAAAGTTAATTTTTAATTAAAAATGAATTTCAAAGTTTAAGAAAAACCTAAAAAAAGGAGCCTTAAACTTTAAACAAATTCGAAACTTTGAAAAAACAAGAGAAAAAAAGCCTTAAATTTCAGACAAAATTCTAAGTTTGAAGAAATGTTCCACATAGTGGCGGGTCAACCCAGTATCTTAAGGCTTATATATGTAAATATAAGCTTTGTTCTTGCTTATATAGGTATATAAGCCTTAAGATACAAGATATATATTAACATTAAAATTATTAAAATAACGAATTGTTATTTTATATGTGTAAAATATGTTATTGTTAAAGATGGTTTTTCGCATTTGTCGCTTAATTCTTTCTAATTTTTGAGTATAATTCATTCTTACATTAGACGTTAGGTGCTTTGTGAAGGTATGGGAGCGCATTGCCTTTAAATGTCAAAAGTGTATTCTGTGTGATAGTTTTTATCCCTATATATTACTTATAAATAAATAAATCAATATCTCGGGACATCTGACACACAACCATCTGACCCCAAACTAAGCGTTAGGTTGTACTATGGTGATCAGACAACTGATAAACATACATGTTTTTGAATACCTTAAACATTCCTGCTCATCACAGAAAAGGTTTGACCTCGGTGGGAACCGAACCCACGACCTTAGGTGTAGCAGTCAGTATCACTAACCACTAGACCAACCGGCCTGTCAAATTTACTGCCGATAACAGATTTTAGAACTACACCCTTAACTAACTGTAAACAAATGTTTTCAACGAAACGAAAATGCTAATTGATATATGAATCAAATTTATTTAACTTTTCGCAATATTTTTATTTTATCAGACATTACAAACAGCGACCATTGGCAGCATTAAATGTAGGTTATAGCGTGGACGAAATATACAAGAGGTCTACCAGAGAGAGGCAAACATAAAATACAGTTCGACGAATATGTGGCTTGTATATATTTGTTTTTTGATTAGAAATCTCATTATGTCGGCATTTAACACCAGACACATTACGATATTTTTATACAAATCTATATAAAAATCAATGTTTGTGAGTTTTTTTTTGTTGTTTATAGACTCTGAAATGGTAGGAGATGAGCACAGATGTGTTTAGCAACTTTGTTTAGAATTGTCTGGAAAAGATTTTGGTACCAAAATTATAGCGATCTTACACATGGTTGATGGGTAAATGCGCAGCAATGCGCGCCGGGTACGGCTAGTTTGGCATAAAATTGAATTGTCTAGGAACTCTTTAACTGTACATTAATCAGTGTAAGAACGTATAGAACATTTCTAATTGCAGTCTGTGATTGTAAAGTTTTAAATAGATTGAAATGAATGAATTATTTATTGATAAATCTATTACCACTAAAATTTTACGAAAGAAACTTATTTAAATAACATACGTAGATATTCCGATACTTAAATAGTAAACACAATCTATTACTGTTTGTTACACCATAGCACAAAATACCTAAACGCTCTTTCATGTTGATGGCTGTCGGTTTGTATGTGACACTATGTTGTCAAAATGTTGATTATTTATCGCAGAGGAAGGGGAGATTCCAGACAAACGTAGGACGGAAAGGGAGTCCAGGAAAAGAGAGGCCCGGGACCTCAAGCGAGCCTCTCCTGAGGACAGGGCTAACATGCTGGCTCGAGCTTTGGGAGTGAACCCGAAACATGATCAGCAAAGGTGATGTCATCATTTTATTTTGACTAACAGTTCAAAAAATCATCATTACCCACAGTTATTTTTGCATTTATAATGTTAGTAAAGATTGTAACTGATCGATGACTTTACATAAAGATCTAGAATAAAACTTATCAAGTTTGAGATCCAAAAAAGATGTCCGTATATTATTTATTTTTTAATACATTTTATTGGCAGGGCTTCCAGAGAAATAATGGATACTCGAGACCATAGGGAGCGTCGTCGTGAAGGCCCATCATCCATCGTGGCCCACGCTCCTAAACTGTCTTCGGCTGTAGCTAATGTGACTCCTAGCTCTGAGGTC
Organism: Asbolis capucinus; assembly: GCA_018249125.1. Taxonomy (NCBI): domain Eukaryota; kingdom Metazoa; phylum Arthropoda; class Insecta; order Lepidoptera; family Hesperiidae; genus Asbolis; species Asbolis capucinus. The sequence continues at coordinate 6,632 of DWJZ01009092.1, forward strand.
CCTAAAGGAGATTACGATCCCTTCAGCTTATTGAGAAGCACCTTTAGAAAAGGCAAAGAACAGACTAGGTGGGTGTTGATTTATATTACCCTGTGAATATGATTTTCATAATCTCGTCACCGAGCAACTACCCAAAGCTGGGCTTGATTCATTAAGTTCTGATATTCACTGCTGTGTTTAACGACAAAATTATAATATCTATGGTCATGTACTATGGTTTTAGAACTAAAGCTACTATACTGTTTGTTAAAACAGGTAGTAAACATATTAAAACTAGCAATTTTATTATTTATTATAGAAAAGAAGAAAAGCCTGATAATCGACGCGACAAAGATAATTACAAACACCGTGAGAGAGAAAGATATGAAAAGGAGAGAGAACACACTCGTGACAGGCATAGAGGAGAAAGAGTCGAACGCAGACACTCCGAACAGAGAGATGATCGTAGGAAACACGACAAGGATGATAAAATTAAGTCATCTGATATCAAAACAGGCAATAAAGAAGTAGAAGATAAAGATCACCAAAATAAGGAGTCCAGAGATATAGAAGATGGATCCAAAACAGTACAGAGAGATGGAAACAAACCATCAGAAAAGACAGGTAGAAGTCGAGATCGCCAAGAGCGTAGTCGATCACACGATAAGAAGGATAACAGAAACAGATCTTCAGAACAGAAAGATAATAGACGAAAATCATCTGATAGAAAAGTGTCTCGAAGTAGATCCCCGCAACACAAAAATGATAAAGCAGAGTCTTCAGGAGACAAAAGGGAAGAAAAACCTAAATCACTTGAAAGAAAGGAAACTGGTACAAAAGCACCAGAAAGAAAACATTCTCGGAGCAAATCGCCCTTAAAGAGAAATTACAGACGAAGATCTTCAGATAGAAAAGAGACTGGAAGCAAATCTGATAGGAGAGATGATCGAAGCAAGTCTCGCGAACGAAGAAATTATAGAAGAAAATCGTCGGAGAATAGAGATATTAGAAGAAAGTCATCGGAAAGAAGGGAACACGACAGAAAGAGATCCGAAGTAAGGGACGAACGAAGCAAATCATCAGAAAAAAAAGATAAGACATCGGAGAGAAAGGACGAGAGAAATAAATCTGAAGATAAACACGGTCGCCGACATGATAGAGATAGAGAGAGGTCGAAGGAAAGGTCAAGAGAGAGACAGGAGTCACGTGAAAGATTTGAAAGTCGTGCTTCGAAAAGTTCAGGAAAGAATGAGGAGATTACTAAGAAAGATGAAAAAAGTGTTATGGATCCCAAGAAACGTTCACCGTCTCCTACTAAAGAAAGGTACCATTCTTTTTCTTATATGCAGATTAATTAGTAACAAATACAGACAGCAAATTCAGATAATTTTGACAGGCCGGTTGGTCTAATGGTTAGTTAACCTGACTGCTACACCGAAGATCGTGGGTTCGATTCCCACCCAGGTCAAACTTTTCTGTCATGAGCAGGAATGTTTGCCTGTGTGTCTGGGTGTATAAATAAGTATGTATTTAAAAATATATATGTATGTTTATCAGTTGTCTGATCACCATAGTATAAGCTAACGCTTAGTTAGGGGTCAGATGGCCGTGTGCGAGATATCCCGAGGTAATTATTTATTTCTTTCATTTCATAATTTACAATAGTGGATTTTTTTCATCTTGACATAATATCAAAATTTAAACTTTATGTGTATAGCTCAGTTTTTTCACGAAAGATTTAGTGAATAAGACTTAAAGATTATGATATGTACAAGATCTTGGTTGTTCCAACTGCGTTGTACGTATAACACACTAATAGGCTGTGTTATATTTATAAGATAGCATAATATTAACAAGATATATTAAAAATATTTAAAAACAGAAGCTTTAATTATAGATCCATAAAACAAAGGAACACACACAATTTCATAACTATATTGTTAACCGTTGAGGAGTTACTTTGTCTGGAGCCAATCCTGAACGTAGTATCAGGTCATACTTATCATAAAAATGCATTGTCAACGGCGCTGAAGCAGTATGCAAAATTTCAGCTCTATAGTATAAGAGGAGGTCGGTCTAATTAAGCTTGCAAGATTTGACCCGAAACAAACACTAACATACTAATATACAAACATACATTGCAAGTTAAATAAAAGTTGTAAAAATAGACTAGATTAATATTATATTAGATAGATAGATGAAAAACTTAAAGAAGATAGATGAGGCTAATTTTGAGAACAACTTATTGACCGTTGTATACTGATGTAAATAACTTATAAATAATAATTAATATTACAGACCAAAGTCCCAGTCTACTGAGAAGTCGAATGAGACGAGCGGCGATGGCAAGCTGACTGCAGAAGAGGAGAGGGCTAAGGTATTATATTGTTATACTCAATATCACTTAAGATATAGTTTATTGAAACTGTTAAGCATACATAAATATTTTTAAATATATACCTATTTAAATATATTTTTAAATATATTGATACCCGGACAGAACAAACATTCTTGCTCCTTACAGAAGAGCTTGACCTGGGTGGGAATCGAAGCGTCGAGCTTCGAAGTAGCAGTCAGGTTCTCTAAGCACTAGACCAACCGGCCTGTCTTAACAGGGCAATACTTTTACATACATAAATATAAAAAAACAAAACTATGTTATCGGATTCTAGAACACTGCACTTATTAAAGAAATCATGGAATTTTCTTAGTTTTTGATATTTTTAAACAAACAATTTAGGTAACTTAGATTTTACATATTAAATTTAGATATGACTAAATAGTTGTAACTACATTAAAATTGGACCAGCCGTTTCTAAAATAGCACACAGTCAAACATAGATAAATCATAAAAATCGTATTTTCATGTCGAATTACTTAAATTCCCAAATATGTTTTACCCCAAATATCCACGCGCAGACAGCGGTCTCGTACAGATTATTTAAATGTATGTTATGTATCTAGGAGGAGGAGCGTAATGAAGCACGGAAAGAGTTGATGGAGATCGTGCGACTCATCAAGTCGCGGCAGCGGGACCGAGAGAACAAGGCCGCAGGTGAGAGACAGCATCACAGCTGATCGTCATCATCATCATTTTTTTAAGAACCTAAACTGAGCACGGGTTTCTTTGCTTTATTTAAATTATTTATTTATTTTACTTAAATTGAAGTGATAAAAAATCAATTACATTAAAGACAATACATTCATGTATTTCCCTCACAGAATTACAGGAATTCTCACAATATTCTCGGCCATATATTTAGGAAGCCACCTAAATGCCGACGTGAGGTTTCCGTGCTTCATAGAGCACGTAAAGCCGTTGGTTCAGACTGTTATTGTCAGATACTAATCATTAAGCTTTTTAGTAGCTTTCCGGCGGCATAAAAACTTTCGGCACTTGGACGGACTTCCGACACTGGCATTGGCCGGGCTCTGGGGTTGGGAAAGGCCCGTGCTAAGTAGTGGGCCATGAAAAAGAGAAATTATAAATAAGCAAACATTTCAAGACACACGTGTGACACATGAGTAATTTACATATGGCTATCTGACCCCAGACTAAGCGTCACCTTGTACTATGGTGATCAGACAACTGATAAACATACATATATATTTTTGAACATACTTATATAGATATTTATACTTGGACACACAGAACAAATATTGTTGTTCATCACAGAAGTTTGACCTGGGTGGAAATCGAACCCAAGACCTACGCTGTAGCAGTCAGGTACGCCAACCACTAGACCAACTGGCCTGTCTGGTGAAGGGTTGAAGTCAATATTATGATTGTTTTACAGAGGCTAAGAAGAAACGCGCCGCCTCTGACTCGTCGGGCTCCGACGACTCGAAGCGACGTCGCTCGTCGGACCGCGCCAAACGCAGCCGCAGTCCCAGGTACGATGGCCAACTGAAATATAAGATTAATTGAATTCGGTGCAAACACTATCTGGAATGCTTAAACACAAACCGTTGCCTAGCAACCTGTGACAAACACGTGAATTAAACTTTTTGTGGTTTCATCAGTTGTTAACTCTTTTGTACCATTAAATGTTTAAAAACTTTATCTTGTAAATCATGCTATTTGTTTGGTGACAAATGCATAAACTGTATTAAAACGAAAATCAATTAATTATAAAAGTATACAAGTTACTTCAATAGGTTGAAAGGTTGTCAACTCCTTCATGAAATTAAGGATGTCCGAGTATGAAGTTGTGAATGATGTTGTGTGTTGTAATTTTATTGTGTGTGACTGGTATGTCTATATTTATTTGTACCTGTGCTTTGATCAATACCTAGTTTAATAACAAATTTTCA
>DWJZ01009093.1:0-10923 GCA_018249125.1 Asbolis capucinus
TTCTATTATTTTAAAAGTGTATTTATAAATTTTTATTATTACATTATTAATGTTACTTTGAAATAAAATAGAAAAAACTCATAATAAATTTATATGATGTGTTACTCGCTCTGTGCATGCTGTCAACGCCTATAATTATAATAGCATTTAGATATATGCATAACTGTAAAAATATGCATAAACCTGGGCACAATGTTTATTATGTTGGCGTTCTATTTAAATAAACAAATACAATAAAAAATTCAGCCATCGATCCTTTCTCACAGACATTCCCATTTTTAGTATTAGCAGAATAACGTAAAAATTCGAAGTTTATTTACGACTGAAATATCCTTTTATTATGTGAATCGATTTTAATAATACCACTTAAATGCAGCATGTCGCTGTTGAAAATTGGCACGCAGTTTATTTTCGGACACGAAATTGGCATTGCATTTCACACATTAACTGCAAATATTACAAGGCACAATTTAACCCATTTTATACGAAATATTTGTTCTGGGTGGGTCGAATTAAGCTTGCAAGATTTGATCCGTAACAAACAAATATACTAATATACAAACATACACTGCATGGTAAATAAAAGCTTGTAAAAAACTAAAGATCGTAATTTTTTTAGATTCCCTTGTACCATAAAATACTATCTTTGTATGTAAGGTAATATTTTAGCTAGCTCCTTTTTCTAATATTATATAGGGTCCGCCCGCAGCTTCACCCGCGTGGTATGTTGATAGAAAGTAATCTTTGTGTTATTCCATCTGATCCTGTATCAAATTTAATTCAAATATTTTTTGCTTGAAAGAGTTACAAACATTCATCTTCACAAACTTTCAAGTTTTTAATATTAGTACTATTACTCTTAGGATAATTCCGATATCGTTGTTGATGAACGTGATCATGAATAAGACATTTAAAAAACACATTTCACTTTTTTATGGTTTTAATGAAAGTAAATAAAGAACGGGGTGGGCCGACATTTGATCATCTGGTATATTCCGATCGTACTAATAATTATAATGGTTTTTCCTCATTTTGTTGTTATAGACCAGCTGACCAGACGCTGGTAAAAATATTTATAAAAAAAATATGCGTTTTACATATTAAATATTTCTACGCGTCTAGGCATCTTTACGTGAAATGCTCTATCCTTATACATCGTAACGGTTTTTCATCTCGCTAGCTCGTGGGTCGTGACCTTCAAATTTTACTCCGACGCGCGTTAAGTTTGACTTAAAAAAAATTCTTAGTTATTATGAAACATATGTTATGTAATTTACGTATTCTCATCCTTCATCTCTTACCGTATAAAATCCTGCTTGAATATTTATCAAATTACTAAACTGTTCGTCCAAAGCCCGGCGGATAGTTTCGATTGTTGGCGATTGAAAAAGTAACAGGGCTAGTGGTAAAAAAATTCATGAGTGCGTCCATGCTTCAAAGGGCACGTAATGCCGTGGGTCCCGGTTGTTATCGTCAGATAGCAATCGTTAAGGTTGGGTTTGCCACTAACTCCTACACCAATCAACAATGGAGCAGCGTGTTGGAGTATGCTCTAGGCCTTGTCGATCTGCGGAGAGACCCGTTGAAGCCAACTAAATAAAATAATTGGAAACTATTAAATGTATTACAATATTAAAATAATACAATACATTATTATTATATAATATGTATTATTATACTGAAATAATACAATCTCTCGACATGCCCAAAAAGCAGTTAAATATTTAGTGAAGTAACAAGTAAAGTTTCGCAAACTGTTCCTTTCAAGTAACAGTTTGAGGGCATTGACAATGATTTTATTCTTAGACCGCATTTATTTTCGAGTTATTTATAGAAATTGCATTGCACGTAGGTCAATATTTAAATCAATTGAAGTTACTGACTATACTTTACTAATCGCAAATGACCTTATTACAATACTGTATTTTTGGTAGATAGTATTAGTATTTTATGTTTATTTACAACTTAGAAAATTAAAATTCTTTTTTGTACAGCTATGCCATCTTGTGGCAAATAGACGGTACTATTTAGAAACGTTCGGTTTCTAGAATGCTCTTCTCGTGAGTAGCGACAGCAGTGCCATCTATGTTATTAATAATCAATTTACACATTAGTTAACAGTTTTCAGGAGCCGTAAACATTTGGTAAGGTGATTTCATATCAAGGAGGGGTTTCTATGCGAAGGTTTGTAATTTTGATAGGTTGGACTCTCTTAGATGGTTCTATAAAATATGACGTAATGAATATGAGATATTAAAATGTAGGTAGCAGTTACTTTGTGCGTGACGAATGTTTCTAATATATACTGGGCTTCAACCCATTACTGATCTACTATTGAGCAAGGGTCTCATGACGACTCATACTCCTCCATGCTGCTCCAGTGTGGATTCGTGAAAATTCCTAAATATGGTGAAATAACCTGTTTCAACAATATATAGGCTGTCTCACGTTTATGCCGCATGGAGGACAAGTCTTCTTTCAATATTTAAGGCATTTGCTAACCTTGTGGTGTAGCCGTGGGCAGTGTTGCCAACTTTAATTTCAAAATTCCGATAAGCGTGTTAATTTTTCCGTCAAAAATCTGTCAATACTAATCTCTCAAAAAATCCGTTAAGTAAAAAAACCAATAAAATGGTTTTTAAAACTGGAGAACGAAATCATTACCACTATACGTATTTGCAAGTACATTTTGCTATGGGAGCAGTAGATCTTGAAGGTTAATTTTAGGTTACCTACTGTCGTTCCAACCATATAAATTATGTCTTTAGATAAATCGTATGTATAGTAGCATTTTTTGGCATTTCATTATAGCCTAGAACGTATGTTCAGAATGACGTTTACCACATTTTCCCTCGTTTTTTCCTTAATTTGCTTTTTATCCCATTCATTAGGTAAAATATTTCTCCGTCATATTGGTAAAACTGGTGGTGGAAGACCCCGTGGGACACGGCAGTACAATATGACGTAAGAATACTTAAACGATAAGATTATCATTTTACTAATCTACTAAATATTATATAGGAGATGCTGTACTGTGCTGTTCTTTAAAATATTATTTTACAAAGCGATGACAATAAACTAAATTATACTTTAAATTTTAAGTGTTTTTGGACACGGAGCAAAAACAAAACTGTTTTGAACCACTGGCACCGTTACCGGATGCGCATTTTGTTCTCGATTATTCTATATCTTTCAACTCATTACTAGATGGCGTTTTACGATATAAATACAACGCTACGCTACGGCTTTTTATTCAGTCAGTTCAGTGTCAGTTAAGGTAAAGTATTGATTCTTTCGCGACTGAGACAACGCGTAGAAACCGGCCGGCGTATCCAGAAGCTACTTTCTCTGCTGTTTTAAGCATTCTTTCGTGTCTTGAGCAATAATGGAGTTCTTTCCCTTGTATTTCGAAGAAAGGCAGCCAAGGTCTTGTGTGGCTCATCGCCCGAGCCATATCGGCGAGCAACATTTCGGACTCGGTCTGACTCCAGAAGACTTTCTAACCACTTTACTCAGTTTGCCTCAAGTGCAAGGCCCTTACAATAGATCTTGGAGGAACATGCGAGCGGCGAATTTGGATGCTGGATCGACGATAACTAAAGAAAAAGATAAGTTCCAAGTCAATATTGACGTTCAACATTTTGCACCAGAAGACATTTCTGTGAAGACTTCCGATGGCTTTCTGATCATTGAAGCTCGTCATGAGGAAAGGGAAGACGAGCATGGGTTTGTTTCAAGAGGATTTTCGAGGCGATATCCCCTTCCTGAAGGTATAGAGGCAGATCATGTTTTCTCGAAGCTGTCTTCCGATGGTGTACTTACGATTACAGCACCACTGAAGCCCCCACCGAAGGCATCGGACGAGAGAATCATTCCCATTATCCAAACTGGACCCGTGCGCAAACAAGCTGACGTTGGGCTGAAGGAAGAGAAAACCGAACAAGGTTAAACAAAATGTAGAAAATACCTACTCATTTTTTTGTTTAGGATATAGTCTTTTTAACATTCCAGTGCTAATTTAAGTACGTATTATAACATTCAGTTACTCATGCATCGTTTATATAAACAATGTGCTTTATTTATGGTAATAAAATCTTCTAGTCACAATCATTTTGTATTTTTTAAATCTTTATGTGCCAGTTTGCCTCGGCAACGGCTTGGTCTACTGAATTGATAAGTAAATTAGAATTTTTCAAAATTTGCTATTGATTTCAATAAGTTGAGGATAGGAATTTTATTTTAATTAGCGTCATTTGGTTCCTTATTCGTAAACATCCAAAGCTGTAAACTGATTTTAACGCCATCTATCTTGTTACCGTAACATAATTTGAATAATTACTATCTTGAATACATAGATGGCGCTTTTCTAGTAAAAAATGGCTGGTAATGTCCTAGGGTAGCGATGCCTTTAGTTTGTAAACAACAATGTATTTAATTACTGTGGTGCCCACAACATATTGTATTATTTGTAAGGGCAGAAACGAATACAATAAGATACTTTCTAAGCATTTAATTACAGGCTTCATATTCGATCCCTGTACTTAAGGCAAATTTGTGTACTAATTTTCCCTACGTACCTATTCACTTGCCTGACAACTTTAAATTTGATGTATAAATATATACGTATCCCAAGCTTTACAGGGTGGCTGGGGTTTGGGTGACCTTTATTGATTTCACCCTGTCAGCTTTAGCGTTGCGCAGTGAAGACTCATTAGCAATCATATCAGAAGCTTTGGCTACATGTAATATTTTCACAAACATCCTACGTAAAAAAATTACAGCTAGGGCTGCCAACACAAAAATAACAATTGTATTTTATCGACGTCTTTAAGAAATTTGAACGTCTTTATTCTCAGATTTCTCAAAGGTGTGTGATGTCAGCCATTTGTATATGGCCAGCGAGGTGGTGGTTAGTTTTGGGTAGTGTCTATTTAAAATCTAAGCAGATTTAACTTTTTTATCTTAACTTTTTTATCTGGACGCGCATAAAGGATATATTATGAGTTAATTTTCTATGGGAACAAAAAAATGTATCTAATAGTAATGTTCTATTTTAATATCAATCGTTATCTTCGTCATATATAGTAGATAGAAATATATTATAATGTAGGTATCGTTCAAAAGTATTCATTTTAGTTACCAGTTATTGTAGTCAAGCATTAACTTGTATCATATAAAAACTAGCGGTTTTCAATATGAAATAAAACTCAAAATATTTTTTACAATTTGTGTCTGTTAGTCTCCTTTTCTGTACACAAAAGTGTATGCTGAACTAAAGCGCGTGCAGTTACTTAAAATGAATTACGTATTAATTAAGTTCGTAGGTACCTTTTTTAAGTCTGATATAAATTTAATCATGTATTATTATGCAATTACCATTTTAATATTTACAAAGTGTATAAAAAATAATGTGAACTCGTCGCGTGTACAACCCTACAAGGAAAGTGTCAATACAGATTACCGCTATTTTTTGGCAACGCGCTTTCTAGAATTGGTCGTAAATTTATGGCGCCATCTATTAAACATTAAATACTTTGTATATTACCAAAACACTAAAAGAACAGTCAAAAATATACATTAACAGTATTAAATTATCATTTTAAAAATCGCTGTGCAGTACAATAGATTTCACTTCGCAATATAAAATACTAAATACAGAGAGAAGAAATTTTATTGAGATAGAAATACATCAGGTATATATAATTTTCGCAAAAAAATATTTATTTAAAGCAAAATAAACGCAATGCTTGAGAATTTGGCCCTGATCGCTCTTAAGCAGAGTCAGTTGCTTATTCCTGTGTCTCCTCAGGAGTATCTCCAGGAACAGCCATGTCTTGGTCATCGTTGGCTCCCGGAGACTCGTCTGTCATGTCTACATTGCAATCAACGGGGTCCTCATTATTCGTCTCCCAGTTTTGAGTATCTGGGACACTAGGAAGGAATTTAATCGGCAAATCAGCGTGCCAGTCAGGGAATCTAATCCGCATTAAATTTTTAGGTTTCAGCTTCTTCAGTCTAGCGATGTTGACTGGAATAATACGTCCACAGCGCTTTGTCATTCCTGGGCTGTGGATAGAGAGGATTCCGTCCAGGCCGCTGGCCGACAGTTTGGCTCCTAGCTCCTGCATTTGTCCATCAGGGATCTTGAAGGATCGCGTGACGAGCTCAACTTCCGCTCCTTGGTCGTTGTTCGTCTTCCCGGCCAAGTTGTTGCCGCTCCGTTTGATGGAAATCTTCCCCGAGGTCAATTTATCAATATGCACCACGAAATGCTTTTTGTATTCTTCGTCGGCGGTGATCAAGTCGTGGATGTTGACGACTTGGGGTGGTCGGGTTCTCCTCGCGGTATCCGCGACATGGTAACGGAATGTTTTGCGCGCGGGAGGCATTATGGACACTAGTTGCACTTCCGAGGTGCTTCGATCGAATGCAGCGCCCGACGCATCCTACGCGCCGCGCATTCAGCCTCCCAGACGTCCAACCGATACCTAGGTGGGCGATCGATCGAGCCCTATATTTAGATGGGGAGGCAAGGTTATATTTGGCTAGGTAAACAGTCAATCATTTTGCAACGTCCTGCGCTTGGGAATACAATTTGTTTAATCGTTTAGGAATATTCTACATCCGTAGTTGATAAGAATTTGCTGGTAAAATGAAGATTTTGTTTATCTATATTTATAAAAAAAAGTGTTAGTTACACCACTTATAACTACAGAACGGCTGTACCACTTAGAATGATTTTTGTGTTTCTGGATTTGTGATCATCCGGGAAAGGATAAAATTTTATTAAATATGATATTTTATTAATTTTTTTTTCTATTAAAAATAAAATATCATTATTAAAATATTATTTTCCCACACAAACCACAATGAACACTTCGTGAATAACGTCAAATAGGATTCGTTCACAAATTGAATATTAAGCAAGGAACAATTTTAAAAGACCAGTAACATGCTCATTCAGTTTAGTATACCTTGATTTTATTACTATTTTATTTAGTTTAAATATTATTCCTTTTTATGAAGTTGCATATATATATATATATACAAACATCTTATAAAATATTCTGAAGGTACCATTGATATTCTTCTAAGAAAATTTTTGAACGCAACATTAATATTTGATTTGACAGTGAACAAATAATGTCATTTATTTCACTTGTGAAATAGCTACAGCCCAAAAGTTTTATTAATAATTCTGTAGATTATCCAAAAAAACAAATTCCATGCATAGGATTCATGGGCACAGCTGGTCCAAAACTTTTTAATTAATTGAGCAGGACAACGTTATTAATAAATACTCCAGTTATGCCACATATTCCGTCAACAAACATTCATTTGCAACATAAATCTCCAAACATCTGCTCTGGGAACCTACTTCGCGGACAAAACATCTTAAGAAATTTCTAAGATTTTAATTTAGTAATAAGTTTTATTTTTATCGTCAGTCGTGTGCGGAAATTCCTATCTAAGTAATATCTGGTTTCATATTATCAAACATCTAATTATACCGCATTAATTACAGCTCAGCCTCGATTGAAAGAATTTTTAACAAAAAAATAAACTTCACTTTGGGTGAACATATATTTCGAATCGTTGCCTATGTATAGATAATTATTCACTGGCATAGTCGATTTATTGTTTAGATCATAAGTGAACTAAGAAATTAGGCATCAGAGGGCGCAGTCAGTTGGAGGATAGGTGACCGTTAACAGCAAAAAATTATCTACATTGGAGGCTATTAACTTCAGACCGTTTGTTATCAGATGGTAGGCGTTAAGCCACGACGGAGGTCTTCAGGCGACATGAAATCCATCTACACCTGGTTGGCTACTTCTACACCTGGTTGGCTACTAACCACTCCACCGATTGGAGCAGTGTGGCGGAGTATGCTGTAGGCCTTTTTAGTATGAGAAACCCGTAATCAGGATTTCATTAAGGGCAATTGGTTTCAGCCGACTACCTAACTTGAATCCCGTATCTTGGGCACCCTGTATGTTAGATTGAGTAGTGCCTGCCCGCGACTTCGTCCACGTAATAGGTATGCTAATAAAAGTGGCCTATATGCTACTTCATTACCTATCGCTGTGATAAATTTCATCCAGATCGGTTCAGTAATTTTTGCGTGTAGGAGTAACAAACATCCGTTTTCTCAAACTTTCGCATAGGGAGGAAGATAGTTTAATATATGTATATATATTTATATACATATACAATTTTTTTAGATAATTTTAAGAGGAATAACTTTAACATTTAAAGTTTTATGATAAAAAAAGTTTTTTCTATCTTAAAAATGGAAAAAAAATTTTGATCATTCAGCGCTACCTACCGCCGGCATTTCAAGTCGTACGCTAAAAAAATTGTACCATAATTTGATATTAATCTCTTAACATTCCGAATCATATATAAAAAGAATTTTACAGGAGAATATTTTTGGCACTTTTTATGACAATTTGACTGTACCAAGACCTGTCGAGTTCTCTTTATATGGGAAACGAGATAGTAAGTAGTCACCGCTGTTCATAGCCATTAACAACACCAGCCTGGTGAGTCACAGATTGCATGCCAGGACATACATATGTGACAGATCGACGCGCAATGTGTACTGCAATATATAAAAAGTGGGAAAGCTGTAAAATATATTTTTTTTACTGTAAAATATAAGTATGTATCAAGTAGTTACCACGAAGGACTGGAATATGTTGTCAGCGTCAGTGTTTCCGTTCGATTACAATGTAAGTGTATTTAAGAGTGAAAAGGCTATTACTAAATTAGTGGGCTTTACCATCACATATTAGGTCAGTTTAGAAGACAGGGTCATGACCCCAGTCGTTGGATCTACATGGTTGGGGGACAGGTTAAAAACACTTCACGCTTTAACATGGCTTTAGTAGGTTTCAGTGACAGTACATCTCTTATTTGAAAAGTCTGGTTAAAGCAACTGGCAGTATTCTTGGTACATCTGTTGTTTGTTTGTACAATGAGTCAATTCAAACCATATTACAATATGTTCGTGGAAATAAAACATGAGAGACAAAGAAAACATGACGTTATTGAAATTAAAAGATAAGTTTCACAGGCCGGTTCGTCTAATAGTTAGTGAACCTGCCTGCTATACCGAAGGTCGTGGGTTCGATTCCCACTCAGGTCAAACTTTCTTGTGATGAGCAGGTATGTTTCTTCTGTGTCTGGATGTAATTTTCTATATAAGTATGTATTTAAAGGTATACATATGTCTGTTTATAAATGTATCAGTTGTCTGATCACCATAGTATAAGCTGACGCTTAGTTTGGAGTCAGATGACCGTGTGTGAGTTGTCCAAAGATATTTTTTCTATTTTATTAAAGACTTTAAAACAAATGTAAGATTTGTTGGTAAATAGGAACTATAGATGCACTTGTGGTTGATAAAAAGTAGGTAATGTTAAAAAGTAGTTAAATGTATATACATAAATGTATATACATAATATACATATATGTATGTATACTAGGTTTCGTATGAAAGATTAACTATCGTTCGTTCGATCGTTAACTTACTACTAAGATTAACAAACATCCATCCATCCATACATCTCAAACTTTTGGATTTATAATATAAATATTTTTTTTATATATAGATATTTTTATCACACCCAGACACAACAAATATTCCTGCTCATCACAGACAAGTTTGTCCTGGGTGGGGATCGAACCACGTCCTCCGGCCCAGCAGTCAAGTTCACTAATCAAAGATCAACAGGCTAGCTTATGAACTATGATTTATTTGGGATCAAACGGTTCCATATAGGGCACAATGCAGTAAAATAACAGTATTATTGTATCGCTATCAATAAACAGAACTTGTTGACAAAAGATCACGCAAAATTACCTATCAAAAGTTTTCTCATTAACACAAACAAATAGCTTGAACACAACCTTATGATCTGCAGCATAAGAACTATATTACCCAATGTTGACTTGCAAGATTTAATTATGCGTCATTAATGAGTTCTATTAAGTTAACACGTTCTTAGAATCCGTCGAGAACCGAGCATATTGTTTGAACAGTCCAGAACGTACCGATAGGGCGATAAACTGTGACCTGCAATCGGCATATAAATAGGAACGAGCGTCTTCGTGGCACAGTGAATTATATTCTCACAGTGAACATGATAGCTCTACTGCTCCTCGGATTCCTGGCTTGCTCCAGCGCAGCGCCACATTATCATCGCCATGGTCTACCTTTCCACGATGATTTCCATCACAGATTTTTCCAGGACGATGTCTTCGACACTCGAGGCTTTTGGGATGAGATGAGAAGAGAGCTGCTCGATTTGGACTCTGTTCTCGATGATTTTACCAAACATTTCCACAGAGGCATTTCCACCGAAGGGATCGAAGGAGACGTGTACAAGATTACGATCCCTCTAATCGGTTTTGAAGACAAGGATATCGTGGTGAAAGCGAAGCAAGGACTGGTGATGATTCAAGCGGTACATAAAAATGAGATGGGAGGTCAGCATACTTACATGGATGTACGAAGTCTCCCAGCCTGCGTGAATGTAACTGGCAAGTGGTCTTACGATAATGAAATTCTCATAGTTGAGTTCCCAGTGAACGGAAAAGACACGGATGTTGTTAACACAGATGTTACTACAGAACAAACGGTGCACAGCCGTGAAGAAATGGAACCCGACAACGATGATACGACACATAATGCTGATACTGGTGTGGAGAGAGGAGACAATGTCGAGATTATGACTAATGTAGTGCCAGGAAGTAGTAGTAATGGAATAGAAGCTACTACCTATGCTGTAGACCTGAAGGATGAAGTTGAATTTGTACCAGTTCGTCAAGTGTAAACTGATTTAATTAGAAGTTAAGTAATTGTCGTGTTTATTATTCAGTGATAAAGAAATTGTTTTAATAATGTACATAGGTGCT
>DWJZ01009094.1:0-10922 GCA_018249125.1 Asbolis capucinus
AAGAATTATCAAAATCGATCCACCCAGTCAAAAGTTATGCGGTAAAAAAGAAAAACAAAAATATTAAAAGGAATAATAACTCCAAAAGTAGTCGTCAGATGTCGCTTAAAAAATGGGCTGACATCGCAAGCACCTGCCTTAGATCAAAAAATGATATTATCTTAATCGGTCACGTAAAGCCGTCGCTACCGGTTGTAGTCGTTAGACAGCAATCGTTAAGCCATGTCGGAGGTTTTCAGGTGGCATAAAAACTTCCGACACCTGGGTTGGCCGCTTACTCCTACACCAATCGGTATGGGTGCAGCGTGGTGGAGTATGCTCAAGGCCTCCTCAGCATGAGGAGAGATCCGTGGTAAGTATGAGTAGAAGCCAGCCATCTTGTGATACTGACAAACAAAAATTTGGTATTCTGATCCTGAATATGTATTTATATTTTTTTAAGTTTCCGCTTTATTTTGGGAGAAAACATATGATACTTAAACTAAACACGTTACCTGGCAGCAACGACTTTACTCGTAATATTTTCTACGAGTATAGTCGTACCGTTGGCGTCACACGAGTACACTCGTACTGTTGACGTTATGACGTCAACTCGTATGCGAGTATATTCGTACTGTTGACGTCACACGAGTATACTCGTACCGTTGATGTCACACGAGTATACTCGCATCGTTGATGTCACATGAGTATACTCGTACCGTTGATGTCACACGAGTATACTCGTACATGAACTTTGTAACCGCCGGACAAATGTGTTATGACGTCACGTTTTCTCAGTATACGGATTCCAAAACGAGCATAGCAAAAAGGCGGAATTTAAAATTAACAAATAAATTAATACAATACAATCAAAAAGTAAACTCAATTAAACACAAAACCAGAAATCCGATTAATTTATTCGTACCGGCATTACATTAATATTCAGTGGTTCATCAAGAAATCTGAAAGCTAGCGAGTGAAAATTGATTTCTTTATATTGAAAATTACACTTAAATGCTCTTTGCAATAGGTCCATTTACAATTATCATGTTGTCCGTACGAGTAAAGGTCTTTACACACTACATCTCGATGTCGATGTCCTGTTCTTGAAAACATTAAATATACCTTGTACCTGATATTTCAAACTTATGGAAACAGTAAAAGCGTAAATCCTTGGAGTAACTTATTCGTATTGCCTTTATTTGCTAAACAATAAGGGCGTGCCTCTTACGAATTAAGCCGTTATTGTTCTACGTTAATCCATGTTCGATTATCTATTCCTTGCAAGTCTATAACATGTCTGTAAAGTATTCCTTTTTCTCTAATTATAAAATTTACTACGTTCCCATTAAACATCTCGCAATTTTCTATCGTTCAAAATACTTTTATTTTATTAAAATTAAAATTTTGCTTATTGAAAATTATACTTTATTAAGTATGCTATTTCACGCGAAATAGGTCTATTTATATATTTTTGGTCAACTCACACACGGCCATCTGTACTATGGTGATCAGACAACTGATAAACAGACATATACATACATATGTTTAAATACATACTTATATAGATATTGACACCCAGACACAAAGAACAAACATTCCTGCCCATCACAGAAAAGTTTGACCTCGGCAGGAATCGAACACACGACCTTTCGTGTTGCAGCTAGGTTCACTAATCATCAGACCAACCGTCCTGTCTAAATATTTATCGTGTCGTGGCAATGAAGCCACATACTCCGCTCATAGAAGAATTAAAGAAATTAGAGAAACCAACATGCCGGGGAATTAGCAAAACTCAAAGGTGAGTGAAGTCTGGCAATCCGCACTTAGCCAGCGTGGTGGACTATGGCCTTAACCTTCTCATTCGGAGAACAGACCTGTGGTCAATAGTGGGCCGTGATGGGTTGAGATGATTCCGGAAGAGATTTGGATTCCACAGATAGTATATTTGTAAAGGAATATCGGAGTAGAATTAATCTGATCGTTTTCTGAACATTTCAACCTACCTACCCTCTTTTCGTTGGCGAAATTTATATAACAAAAGGTCGGTGAAATCTGTTACCTATTAATCTTTGTTAATCCAGATGAACCTCAAAGTTTGTGAATCAGATATAGAAATTATTTTTTTTTATAATGCGAGATTCCCACTGTCTGTTGGTGTCTGTCTGACTGTCGACTTCCGTATCATACCCAAAAAAAAAGAAAAAAAAATAGTTTTTTCCAAAGAATATATACATGTATGTACGTATTAATAATATTGGCTTCAGCCCATCGATGGCCCACTAATGAGCACGGGTCTCTCCTCATACTGAGGAGGCCTAAAGCATGCTCCACCACCACCTTAATAATAATACTTCTAAATAATACAAATTAGGTAATAATTAAATCTATATATTACCTTACACGTGAAGAAAAAACGGTACCTCTTTTTACAAACAGTATGCAGAAATCGGCGTATGAAATTTGGCACAGTTTTATAGAGAAGGAGTGCAGAAAGTTAATATTTTATTTCATAATGCATTAAATCTTACTATCTTATACTACTATAAACGAAAAAGTTTGTGAAGATGTTTTGAAATTTTATGTTTGTCTTGTCCTACACGCGCTAACCGTTGAACGGATTAAGATGAAACTTGCCACACAGATAGACCATCTAGAAAATGAACATAGGATATAGATTTTATCCTAATTATCACACCTGGTTATTACAGATAGACTGCATCCTGGAAATGAACATAGGATAGATTTTATCCCAAGTGTAGTTTCGGTCGTAATGACGCAGGCGAAGCCGCGGGCAGGGCCTCGTAGTTAATAAGTAATAACACAACACACACTGCATAAATAATAATTTTATATTACACTTACGAACACTCAGCTATGACCCTGATTTTCAGTACGTACTGGCCAATAGATTTTATCCTAATTGTCACACCTGGTTATTACAGATAGACTGCATACTGGAAATGAACATAGGATAGATTTTATCCCAAGTGTAGTTTCGGCCTGGAATTGCCTATAACCCTACGAATTCTATCGATAAATATTTACCACTAGCGACAATCCTACCAACCGCACCCTAAGTTAACTTTTTCCTTCGCTACAATCAAGCAGGCTGCCGGGAGGCGTTAAAAGCAAACCTACAGTACCACCTTCATCGTTGAATAAACATTAGCCGCTGAAAGTGTACCTATTACGGCCTCAAAGGTTCGATTAGCTCCATCCCGACAATACCTTTACTGATATTCAGTTTAAAGGTATTATGTATGCAAAAGGCGTCTCAAATAAAAGTGAACAAGAAAACTTGGCATTTTCAGTCCAATGAAGCTTTGAATTAATTTCACTGCAATGGGATAGTCAGAAAAGAAAGAAAGAAAAACTGATATAGAATTTAAAACTACAGATAACCCTACAACTGTGTTTAACCATTACACTACATTTATTTTTAACCTATTAAAAAGTTATGGGATGTAATAACAGGGCCCCTCGAAAAGGTCTAGCACTCGGATATACCGATTTTAAATCCTGGCCTATAGGAATATTGACTCCTATCCCATGTTGTACCATGTTTCAACACAGTGTCTCACTTTTCAGCACGCCTAGAGCATATTCCTTACTCCAATTTGGAATCCTGGAAGATATAGGCAATAGATATAGGCATATTCGGAAAATAGAATGTCTCCGACAAATCTCAGTGACTGCCATTTAACGATAACAACCCGGCTAAACAACAACATTTCTTGCTCGTAAAAGTATAGAAAAGCTCAAGATTTTTTTGCCACTAGCGCTCACATTTAGCGGTTACTTTGTTTTACTCAGCCAGTGCTTTAATAATAATAATAATTTATTTATTGATTATTTTAATAATTTATTTTATTTTTTTTCCTTACTATTAAACTGCTATATAAATTATTAACTTTTACATGCGATACCGCGGGATTAAAATCATAGTCTGAGATAAAATGTATCCTTTGTATAATCTACAAATGTGTCCAAATTGATCTAAATCATTCTAGAGTGGTTTCAAAGTTGACGATCAAATTTTAACTTGTCATCCCGCGGGAATAAAGCATTTTTACGGGATCAAAAAGTAACGGTAACTATTCAATATAAAATTATTTTTTCAATTAAACCTAACGCTGATATTAGATGAGATTCATGCTTTCAAAAAACACTCTTCAGATTTATATAACTACATAGATATCTCCTAGAATCTTTCTAAGGGACTTAATGTCCTTAAAAACCTTTCAAAAAACTCAAATAATTTTCTTTTAAATTTAAAGCTTATAAAATAATAAGTAAATTATTTGCCGCACAGTTTATTTTCAGTATGAGACCATTTTATAAATCCTTTGTACAAAAGAGTATACATCACAAAAACTGCGTAAAAAGGTCCAATTAAATTTAACATACATAACATACAGGTCAGGCAGATGGGATGATATAAATATATTAAAAAGCGACATGTTTGATCAATTTGCTCACAAGAGAGCTACATTGTTATTTAGTGACAATCTGCAAACTTTCAGGGTAATTTTTTGTTCGTAAATGTACGTTTTTATAACTCTTTACAGTTTTGCTTTTATCGTGTAAACGTTTCTAAAAGTTCGAAACAAAAGTGGCTTTAAAATATGGAACTCAGTTCTTCTACCATAAAAAGTTGAGAGATACATATAGATTGACTTGGTATTCAAAACACAAGCCGTATTATAAATTTGAATGTTCTATGTCTGCTAGAAGTGCCTTAGAGTTTTTATGATCGGTCAGTGAGTGAATGACAAAATTAAAAAACTTTTGATACTTAAACTACTCGTTCAATTTGAATGAAATTGGATTTTTTTACTCGGCTTGGCTTGGCTTAGACTGCCATGGCCCTAGATAGTAGCCGCTTTTAATAACGCCACCATTAGTACGTGAGTTTGAAAGATAATAATATTAGTACTTACATACGGAATTAGTAAAGGTTCTTATTCATACTTAAAATAAAGAAGCTTTGCTAAAACCGTATTCCGGTTTGTCAGTACCCTTAGTTAAACAAAATCAAAATATTTCCGACCTTCTACTTTGAACAGGAATATTTTATAGAACTATCCAGTCACTATCATAGTCGGGGTATAGTCGGTGACTAGTAAGCAAAGAGTGTTGCTTAACTTTTCCGTCGCTTACAATCGATACAACCCGCAGGGCTATGAAAGCTTTATAATAAGTAGAAATAAAATATTAAATAAGCCTTACCTATATAACATTCTCTCCTGTCGATCAGCCTCCACGTAGATCCGATAGTACATGAACAGCATGATCACACCAGGAATCCAGAAACTGACACTGCTAGATATCACTGCATACACTTTGTTCACTGTGAAACTGCACACTTTCGGATGCCTTTCCCTAAAGTCCAGATGTTCGTCCGTCGTGTACCATCCCATAAAGATTGGCAGGAATGAGACCAAAGCAGGACTGCACCACACGACCGCAAGCATTATTCCAAGTCTCCCAGTCGTCATTATCAGAGGGTAGTCCAGCGGTTGAACGATTGCGTAGTATCTATCTACGCTGATGCAGCATAAGTGCAAGATCGATGCTGATGAGAAGTAGACGTCCAAGGAGTTCCAAACGTCGCACATGAAGTAGCCAAATAGCCAGACTCCGTTAGTTATCTCAACGCTAAAATTGAAACACATCGCCCAAATAGCAACGAGCATATCAGCTAACGCGAGAGACACTACGAAATAGTTGGTGATCACTCGCAGCTTTCTGTGCCTCATGACGGATACAATGACCAATAGATTTCCGAAGATCGCAGCAACAATGATGAACAGCATGATGGCGCATTTAAGGATGACCAGGAATACAATGAGTGCGTCATCTTCGAATTGGTTGGCGTAGACCAGGTCATTAGTCGTCTCGTTGATCTCCAAACTCTTGTTGAGGGATGAATCTGTTAGATACATTGAAGTAGATAGATCTCTGAAATCCAGAGTGAAATTGGCTGGCGAATCGCTGAGTACGATGTCTACGTGTTCAATTCTCATGTTTTCACATTTTGTTGTGTTTTGATGTCTAATTAATTTTGTATTCTTTTCTTTTGTGTCTAAGTCATATTTATTTCCTTTGTTAACATGAAAGGGCCCGTATTACGTAGATAGAACTTCCCATTGTCCTGACGCACGCTTCGTTACCTGTGGATGAGGAAACTTATTTTCAAAAGTGCTTTCTTTAATGCGACAAAGATTATTAGACGTTTTGATCATTTGTGTCGTGGCCTTTTACCTACTTTGTAACTTAATTTTATTTTGGCTTCGTAAAGAATATTAAGTTGAAATTTGTTTCGCTAAGTTACTTGTTTAGGAATTTGTTAATTTGTATTATGTACATGATCATTCTGATTTACCAGATTGTTTTAAAGTTCCTAATTTAGTTGAGTGTAAGGTATTGAATTGTTTGGAAACGAAACTTGATCTATCTTAACTTTGGCTCTGGAAATTATACCAGAAAGACTAAAACATTTAAATAAAGCAAATAGATAACAATGCGGTTAATACTCCCTTTACATGTTTTAAATTCGATAAAGCCGTATATAGTGGAATCTAAGAAGCTTAATTAACCTACTTCTAAGGAGACATCGTACATAGAACTACTTATTTCTATAAAAAGTATCTTCCGACAGAGTATGTTTGTGTGTGTGAGAGAGAAAGAGAACATTGTAACAATAGAAAAAAACGAAGTAAAGCGTAAAATAAGATATCCTCCATAAATATTCGCATTATATTTATTAAGCCGTCAGTGATAAATATTAGAAACGTTTCCAAGCTCTTCGTGCAATTTTGATTAAATTTTATCGGTCTATTTCAATCTTCTCAATATCCGGAGATAAAAGAATTTCCTAAAAGCAATCTTAGCATAGGTATTGGTCTTATTATGAGCGAATTTAAATCAAAAGTTAAAGTCACTAATTGTAAAAACAATTTAAAACGCTTTTATTGAAAACTAAATGAGATCATTGTAGGGTTTAGAAATTTCAAAATTAAATCTTATTAGTAGCTTATTAACTTCAAAGTAATAACTTTCAAAATTAAATTTTAATAGTTAATTATTCGTTATGTTCACTATTATAATTTATTAGTTTCTTAGCTAAAAACCTTTATAATGGCTCATTTAGCAATGAAAACGGATGAAAACGGACTTGTCACATGGACGTAGGCACATAATATATAATCCCAAACTAAGCATAAACTTGAACTTTGATGATCCGACCGTTGTCAAACAGCACACACATATTTTTAAAGATATATGTACATATACCTTCTACACTCGATAATATACAATCTTAAGATCCTAAAATAATCCAGGAAGGATTTACCGAGTAAAGAAAAGCATAAAGAAGACTTTAAAAGTATCAAAGATATTGTTTGACGGAGTTGCTTCGTTTTCATATTCATATTTCTTTTTTTATTCAATTCTTAACCCACCAACTGCAAGAACAAGAAAGTTTATGAATAATTTCCCTCGTTTGTTGACAAGCCGTATTTGGAGCGAACGTTCCGTTGAGTGTCACTTGGGTAAAGGGCTGAAGCTAGAACCGAGCTGAGAGGTTTGCACTTCGAATCCGTTTGACCCCGTTTGGTACCTGCGATCCAGTTTCACTACATCATGGCAACCCATAACTGTCCCACTAGTGGGGTTTCTCGCAATGTGACATAGTCCACCATAGAGGCAAGCCGATTGGACTTCACCTTCCTTCAAGAACTTTATAAGGAGCTCTCACAAGCACAGGTTTCCTCACGATAGTAAATACATATCTTTGGACAACTCACACACGTCCATCTGACCCCAAACTAAGCATTAGGTATGGTGATCAAACAACTGATAAACATACATGTATAAATTTAAATACATACTTATATAGATATTTAAAGTCAGAAAAGTTTGACCTGGGCGGGTATAGAACTCATGATCTTCGGTGTAACAGTCAGGTTCACTACCACTAAACCAACCGACGTCGACGATACGATGTTTTCCTTCAGCGTAGCAAGTGGTAATTAAATGGTAAATACGTGCATAAAAATAAAATCAGAAGCACGTGCAGGGTTTGGACCGAGGATAAGCTGTTAGGCTATCATGAGTTTCATACTATTTTTACTGTCACAGGGAACATAGTAATATTAAAAACAAAATTAAAATTAATTATTTATTTGATTTATATCATGAATAAATGCAAACTTGATATAACGAAACTGAAGGGAATCAGATATATTCAGAAAAACGATTCGTTTTAACGAGGCAAAAATTATTATTAATTTAATGAAAAATTTAACAAGTTTGAACTTGGCGAGATATAAATTATTGTGAAATTGAATTTATTTAACTGATAGGTTTCGTTATGTTAAAGTTGAAGAAATCAGTTAAAAACCTAATAATTTCTTTTGACATTTTCAAATGATTGAAAATCAATATATATTAATATCAATGTTTGTATGTGAGATTGGTTGTTTGTTCTTTATAGACTCGTAATGGTATTAGAAAGAACTCTGATGTCTTAAAGCATATACATATGTTGACAGAAATTTTGTTCAAAATTTTCTGAAAAATAATATCGAACGGACACAATGTTGATGAGTTGATGCGATTGCGTTCTTAATAGTCGAATATGGTAGTCGGATTTACCGACTAGTCAGCATATCTCCATTTAATAGATTATGAAAAAAACAGGACAATATATTATTTTTTTGAGTCTCTATGCGTATTTTGTATACAGTTAAACCAAAGTCTTCACAAAAATGATTGCCAAGACCACTCGACCAGGAATTTTCCTTAAATTAACGCGAGAGAAGCCACAGGACAAAGCTAGTATAAAATAAACTCCTCCACCAGGTTATCTGTTAGTTCGCAATAAATTCAAAAGTTCTGACCCGCTGAAACTGAAAAGAGTAATTCATTTGGAACGGTAACGTATTTAATTTATTAAGTAACGAGTAAATATATATATATATATATTTATTTGTAAATTCATTAAATATTGAACGTAGTAAATTACACTAAGTTGTTCTATAAGCAGTAATGCCTTGAACAATTTTAAATATTCCAGCCAGTATTAGTCGCGACTTATGTATGCAAAATGACATATTTTCCACGTTTTAACCCTTCAATATTTAATGCTCTGAGGCAACTCACGAAGTGCCTTATATTTTACTAGACCACATATTCTGAAATAGACCACAAGGCTGGAATGAACAGATTTTAAATCAGAAATTGGAAGAATTAATCTTGTGGTGGTGGTTTAAAATTACCACCTTGGTGGTTTGGTGACATTCCACATACGTAAGTATAAGACATTAGTAATGACGAAATAATGTATAAGTAATAACATACATATATTACGAATATCCAGCACAACAGTGCAGTGAGCCATTAACAGCCTAGGCTGTTAATCATAATGTCTTAATAATAATGTTTTGTATATAATATATATATTTATATATAATAATGTTTTGTATGTAGAGCAATTAACAACAGCCTAGGCTGTTAATGGATCTACATACAAATGACCAATGTAACACTAGTGTTACATTGGTCTTTTGTACGGGAAGTCCTGGTTCCTGCAGAACGGGCAGCTGCATCTCAGTGGGACTCAGTTATCTTACTAATATTATAAACAAGAAATTGCCATAGCTTCGCTTCGAAGGAAGATAGGATGACAACTGTCCAATAATCCTTCTCAGCATACAAGCTGCGAACATGCACAATTGTGTCTAAAGTGGGCCAGAGGTTTCAGGGTTTCCATGCTAATTTTAATCTATCGTATGGGACGGATTGACTATGTTACAGTTTTATTATTAGTATAGATGTGAAAGTTTGTGAAGATCGATGTATGTTTGTTACTCCTTCGCGTTATATTTTACAGTTTTATTATTAGTATAGATGTGAAAGTTTGTGAAGATCGATGTATGTTTGTTACTCCTTCGTGTTATATTTTACAGTTTTATTATTAGTATAGATGTGAAAGTTTGTGAAGATCGATGCATGTTTGTTACTCCTTCGTGTTATATTTTACAGTTTTATTATTAGTATAGATGTGAAAGTTTGTGAAGATCGATGTATGTTTGTTACTCCTTCGCGTTGTATTTTACAGTTTTATTATTAGTATAGATGTGAAAGTTTGTGAAGATTGATGTATGTTTGTTACTCCTTCGCGTTATATTTTACAGTTTTATTATTAGTATAGATGTGAAAGTTTATGAAGATCGATGTATGTTTGTTACTCCTACGCGTTATATTTTACAGTTTTATTATTAGTATAGATGCTAAAGTTTGTGAAAATTGATGTATGTTTGTTACTCCTTCGCGCAAAAACTACTGAACGGATCTGAGTTTAATTTGCTACAAGGATAGATTATAATCTTTAATAAAAGATAGACTATCAACAAACATCATCAACACACAAAAGCAAGATAATGTTGGACCTCAAATCAAATACCTTGAAATATTCGAACTAATAAATATAGTTACGAATCGTCACAAAACTTTAAATAGAATCAAATATCATAATATTTTCCAGTTAAGCCCGCGGTATTCGATACTCGGCTGTTATTTCATCCGGGATTTCGAAAATATTTTCTGTTTCAACAATAGCGAATGCTGATTCAATTTTCCGATAACGACGTTCGAATGTCAGAACAGTCAGAAGTGGCTTCTGATCTCTTTCTGATTGGTGGCCACGAACTTAAAGATCTCAAGGGTTTATATTTTGGTAGTATCATAGAATAAATAAACATTTAATGTAAGATATTTTAGTTGTATAAAATCATAGATACGATTCAAGTCGTTACAAGTATTGTAAACTCAATAAAATCTGTAAATGCTATGCAGAAATATTAACAGATTAATATTCTTTAATTTATTTTTACAAACATTAATTTGATTATTATAAGTACAGTTGTTTTACTGAT
>DWJZ01009095.1:0-10922 GCA_018249125.1 Asbolis capucinus
TTTAAATGTCACTCGCTATAACGGTGAAGGAAAACATCGTGAGGAAACCTGCATGCCGGGGAGTTTGCAAAATTCAAGGGTATGCGTTGCAATGTGGTTTAGGTGGTAAAGCGCGCTAGTTTAGCAAAAGCCTTTTAATCTTGATTTTTAGACATTTACCTTGTAATCGGGGACACTGACGCGGGTAGCTTATTCCAGTCCTTCACGGTATGCATGATAAAAGAAGACGCATTGCCCCTTCACGCAACAAGTATTGAACTGATCCGAATGAAATTTGACACAGAGATAGATTATAATCTGGAATACCACAAGCTACTTTTTGATAATATAATCCGGCAATGTGAATAGATCTGTCTTTTTGTCATTGCAAGATATAATTGCACGTAACCTTTCTAACTTATACATTACCAGAAAAAAATGTGGGCCTGCGCCACATTCAGATCCTGTTAATATTCCTGGGGATACTCCAGGTGCAATATACGCGGACCATCATGAGCGTCGCTATCGTGGACATGACCGACCCCAGCAAGGATGATGTGAGTATCCATCAGTACAATGACAGGACCAGGTGCAAAAAACTATGAGGGGGTACTTATGTGCGCACGTAAGAAGTTATACTTCTTTGGAACAAGATATAAATATTTCTATGAAAATTATCTTTCGTGTTATCGTGCGTTTGTAGAAAAAACTACATTTATAATTTTAAAAAAATGTTGATTAGCTAACTTCAGGGTGTCGGTTTTTTGTGACGGTGTGCGCGCGCATGTAAAAAATTACCTTTATAATTCTTCCCTAACGCGCCAAAAGAAGTAACTTCAATACTCACCAAGTAAGACACGCGGCATAGGATTCTGTAGTAAAAACGAAATTATGTAGTAAAAACTTGATTCTGTAATAAAAAAATGCAATTCATAACTTTCCCACTACTGGGCGCAGTTTTCTATTCACAATGTGAGAGGTGTAGGCTGTTGTCCACCACGCTGGCCACGTGTGGAGTGGTTCGTAATTATACTCGGTACAAATTCGATCTGGAATTCTTATCAAACTTCACAAGTTTGTATTAGACTGACTACAAAAGTCTACTGAGCCTGTTTAACTCAAATAGTTTTTATTAATTTTTTTCTCTGATTTTCAAAACCATTTAGGTTTTTAGAGGAGAAAGACGCGTGCGTAATGATTATCCCAGTAACGCTTAATATTTTGCAAGAGTCCCTAAATAACAGGCGGTTTTACCAAAAGAAAGATGATTCAAAAGACATCCAAAGATACATCACACGATGCGGTACAACAGGAATAAAATGAACCACTTTATTAGGAAGGAGATATTATAACAAAATTATGGATTTTATTTCAGCATCTTTTTGTGCTTCTAAATAATATCCATGCCAAATAAATGACTTCTTTAAGGTCTAGGAAAACTGAGCACAGGGTAACCCCCGACCAAGTGGACTGATGACCTGAAGAACACAGACCTGAAGAAGACAGACAGACAGTCAGAACACAGAGGGTGAGACAGTGGGAGAGTGGATTCAAAAGGCTCAGGACTGGTCTACGTGGTGCAAATTAAGAGAAACCTACGTCCAACAGTGGAAAGGCTGGATGGATGGACTATTAAGTAACTCTGTTCTGGATTACGAACAGACGTAGCGTAGCGAACTATAAGGTTTTTAACGCAACCCTAAAATGGCCGACGAGTTTAATGTTTTCTAACAAACAGCAAATGAATCATATGTCTAATGATTAAAGCAAGTATGCATTCCGCAGCACTTCGACTGGTCACTCCAGAAGCAGAGTATAATTTTGTCTTCCTTCACCTGGGGTTACGTGGCTCCGCAAATGTTCTCCGGGGTTCTGGACAAGAAGCTTGGCAGCAAGACCATTATGCTCATCTCTGTTGGAGTCTGTTCTGCTTTATCATTACTTTTACCAGCAGCCGCTGTTTATGTAGGTTTTATAAATTTTTTGTTAGTTATAATTATTGTAACCGATCGATTTTTGATGATAATATTATAAATGCGAAAGTGAAGATGGGTGGATGTTTGTTATTTCTTCATGCAAAAACCACTGGACGGTTCTGAATGATATTTGACACAGAGGTAGAACACAGTTTGGAATAACACATAAGGTACTTTTATCAACATAAGTGCGAAACTGCGGAAACAGTTATAAAAGCAAACGTAACTTTTGCTGTCTGTAACCTTTTCACGCCTAAACTACTTAACCGATTCTAATGAAACTTGGTACAAAGGTAGAATAGAACTTCACGATAAACATAGGCTATTTTTTTCGCGAAAATATTATTGAGGAAGTTAGAATAGGGGAAAACAAGTTTTTCATTGTTGAAGACATCCGTATGACACTTTATAATCATTAGCAGTACATGTGATGTTGACTACGGGAATCTAAAGGGGGGGAAGAGAGGTGAAGAGGGGGAAGAGGGGTGTAGAGGGGGAGTGAGTATAAGGGTGGCGATGGGGAGGCATTGTAAGGTGGTTAAGAAAGGGTTAAAAGAGGGATAAAAGAGGGACTGAAAGGTAGGTTGAAAGGGGGTAAAGAGAGAGCTGAAAAGGGTCCTTAAGAGGGGGAGTGAATGGGGGTTAAGAGAGTGGTTGGAAGAAAGGCTGAAAGGGAGTTAAGAGGGGGTTGTAGCACGCGGACGTAATCTCAAGAAATGCCAGTAAGGATACAAAATAATAGCTCCTTGTTTACATGAATATGAATTTCAGGGAGGTTGGATAATGCTCTGCATTTGTAGAGGAGTCCAGGGCTTGATGCAATGCGCAGTAATAGCGACCATGACGTCCCTGTTAGCCAAATGGGTTCCAATTACAGAGAGAGGACGTATGACCAGTTTTGTTTTCAGTGGTACGTATGCACAATTATATTATAAATGTGAAAATGTGTGTTTGTCTGTCTGAAGAGTGATATAGGCTACTTTTATCAGCATTGGTACCACGGTAGCGGACCCTAATATTGTATTGATAGGCTGGTTGGTCTGGTTAGTGAACCTGTCTGCTACACTGAAGGACGTAGGTTCGATTCCCTCCCAGGTAAACTTTTCTCTGATGAGAAGGAATGTTCCTTCTGTGTGTCTGGGTGTAAATAACTATATAAGTACACATTTTAAAGTACATATATATGTATGTTTATCAGTTGACTGATCACCATCAGCTTACCTTATGTAGTTTGGGGTTAGATGGCCGTGTGTGAGTTCCGTATAATACAGTACTTGCTAGAGTACACTGCAGTGCAGTGCGGTGCAGTGCGGTACAGTACAGTGCAGTGCGGTACAGTGTAGTGTAGTGCGGTACACTGTAGTGTAGTGCAATGCAGAGCAGTGCAGTGCAGTGTAGTGCAGTACAATACAATGCAATACATTGCAATCGAATAAAAAAACTCTTTATTGTGTACACAAAAGGACATACATTTAAAAGAAGGAACAATTTGACTTTCACAAAAGGCGATCTTTTCGTAACGATTGCATAAATGTATGTGAAATTATACTCTTATGTATTTCTATTTCAGGTACTTATTTAGGCATAGCGTTTCAATTCACTGCATCCGGCTACATAGCCCACTACTGGGGCTGGGCCATGATCTACTATGTGAACGGTGTTCTAGCTGTAATCTGGACGTCAGTTTATTTATTCGTCGGCAGTGACAGTCCGCAAGTGTCGCGACTAATAAGTGTTGAAGAAAGACTGTATATACAGGGTTCTTTGGGACAGATTGGAGGACAAACGGTAAGTTATATCTTTACTAACATTATTAGTTGACAGGCTGGTTGGTCTATTGGTTAGTGAACCTGACTGCTGCACCGGAGGTCGTGGGTTCGAATTTTACCCAGGTCAAACTATTCTGTGATGAACAGGAATGTTTGTTCTGTGTGTCTGAGTGTAAATATCTATATAAGTATGTATTTAAAAATATATATATGTATGTTTATCAGTTGTCTGATCACTATAGTACAAGCAACGCTTAGTTTGGGATTAGATGGCCGTGTGTGAGTTGTCCAATGATATTTATTTATTTATTATAATCATCCCTTACGCCCAATGCACTGCAATGCACACACACACGAATACAGCTGTACTTATCCTTCTTGAAGATATGTGTGTGTCAGTAAGAGCTAGGATAGGACGTTGCTACCCGAAGAGTTTCTAAGTAACTCGGGTATTAGAATAAATTTACTATGTAAAAATATGTCTCAATAAAATTTATTATTATAAGGAGGGTTTGATTGTTTGTTTGTGACGAATAAGCTCTTAAACTACTGGGCCGATATGAAAATTTCTTTTACCATTAGAATTCTACATTATTCCTGATGAACATTGGCTATAAAACATTTTCAAAAATAGTTAAGATCTGAATGAAAACTTCTCTAATGTAACCCAAAGTATGATCAAAATACCAAAAAAATCCTTATACCAAGTTTGCTGCTTAAATACTTGACGATAGAGCAAAGTGAAGTACTACAGTTTTATAGAGGATATCATTATCTACAAATAAGTCCACGACACCATATGTCTAACTATTACAGTTATATTACAATAACTACTTTTTTTGGTAACTGATTCTTGGGGAGCAAATCAAGGGCAGTGTATGTGTAACTTATTTACTAGCATAAACTTCAGTCAAACTTCATGCAAAAACTACTGAAAGGCACAAATATTGATAGAACTGGAATACCTGGTTGTAAATAAATTATAACAATAAATTGGCGTGATTAGTCGTTGCGATAAAACTAATTTGTACTTTTACAGAAACTAAAAATACCGTGGAAGTCTATCCTGACCTCAATGCCATTTTATGCAACCCTAGTGGCAAACGTTGGATTTTCCTGGGGGTACTGGCTGTTGCTCACTGAAATACCTACTTACATGAGCAAAGTTCTCCTGATTGATATTAAATCTGTAAGTTCGGTCGAGATTTAGTTCGTTTCAAATAACCAGCATATAAACAGGTTCCACAACACCACAAGCTGTATTCAAATTATTTACAACAAAATAGGTACAATGGGTGTAATTAGGTGTTTTTAGCCGTATTGGGGCGGCTTAGAATACAAACCCCATTCCCATGCTGGCCTACCAGGGTGTCGTGAACGGCATACAGAAGTTATCTGCTCGGTGGTAGGGCTTCTGGCTGGCTACCACCCTTTTGCTTGAGTCAACCGCCAAACTATTCGTCGTGTTCCAGCTGGGGGCTTGAGAGCCAGTTCTTCTCTTTTCTCTCCGTTCTTCATCCATGGGTCTCTTCTTTGAATGAGAAGGCCATAGTGTACAATGCTGGCCATGTGCGGATTGGCAGACTTCACACACCTTTGAGTTTTGCAAACTCCCCGGCATGCAGGTTTCCTCACGATTTTTTCCTTTACCGTTATAACGAGTGACATTTAAATGGTTAAAACGCACATAACTCCAAAAAGTAAGAAGTGCCCGCCTTGGGATTCGAATCCGAACCCCCCGAGTAGGAAGCCGGTTACATAATGATTAGTATTATTATTTATTAATTTAATTATCGGGTGAAAACAAAAGTAAATATGTCATGCGAAACAATAAATTCAGGGTCTTTATTGAATCATGTCGCGTGTTCATGAATTATTTGTAACTCTATATTTGATATACAATAGATATATATTTAAATCAATGTCTGTTTGTTTTGAGTTTCTTTGTCCTTTATGGCCTCTGAAATGACAAGAAATAGAGCACTAATGTCTTTAGGAACTTTGTTCTGAATTCTCTTGTTTTGTTACAAAAATTAAATCAATTGTACACATGGTTTGTGACTTATTGCGTAGCAACGCGTGCCAGGTACTGCATATGTACGTGCATATTATATCAAATGCTTAGTTAAATTCCGACAAAAAGCCCTCCAAATGTGCGCTCCGAGATCCTTGCAACATCACAGGGACATCGCAACAATAAATTATTGGCTATAGGTATCTCATTTTATGCTCATCATCATTACCAAATCAGAGTTAAAAAGTAGCGTGAATAATGGAATCAGAATGAATAAACGTGCGATTTTCATCGTTGTCCTAGGAAGTACGAACGCACACAATCTAAAATGTACACGAATGTTTCGTCCCAAATACATTGTGTGTACGTCATATGTTAAATGTTATTCTATTTTCAATGCGTAAAACGTATTTAACACAAATTTCACGCCTTTAGTACATAGTTAATTTGAAAAACGAAACGAATCAAAGAAATATTTAGCGTCTATCTTAGCAGAATAATCTTTTACTATCCGGCCACAATACAACTTGGAAACAAATAAAAAAATATGTA
The DNA here is from genome assembly GCA_018249125.1 of Asbolis capucinus. NCBI lineage: Eukaryota > Metazoa > Arthropoda > Insecta > Lepidoptera > Hesperiidae > Asbolis > Asbolis capucinus. The sequence goes on from DWJZ01009095.1 coordinate 6,291, forward strand.
TTTTGTAACAATTTATAATTTACTACTGAACCCAATCAAAGACGAACGTCAAATGTGACGTCATTGGCATAACATGAAGTTACAAATACCTAACAAACAGATGATGACGTAATTTTACATTTTATAACGAACAAAAAATAAAACAATACTGCACTAGGAGATGGTAGTAAGGCCCCCCATTCCTGTTATTCGATTAATAATTCCAAATTCAAAATTAACCAAGCGAAAGCGATACAATTTTCCGGTTCCCGTCCGATACGATCCGTTTTCGTTATGCTTCCGGTTTTCTATGTACAAAAACATTATTTGTTAGTTACAACTCACAAAGTAAACTAGCATGCGTTAACCATCCATTTAACTACTTTCCAATACACTGAGTTACCTGTAATGCTGTTGTGTGTTCGTTTTTCTCTGTTATAAACAAAATTTGTATGTATTGTATTATTAGAGTAATTGTTATGATATAAAATCGACGAAATATGTACTAGAAGACTGACAAGGCCGAGCGAAAAATGGTACATCGGTAAAAGCTAAAACTCCTGTATTAAATCTAGATGGCGCTGATATACAAGTAAACAGGTTAGGAATGTCATCTATTGTGTTTTATCGTTAAAGGTGTTTATTGGTTCCATCTAAATAAAACTAGATGGCGCTGATGACTAATAATTATATATTAAGCATTAAAATTATTCACTTCATGCTTGAGAGACCTAACAATAAAAATATGTAAACTGAACTGCACTTTGGAACACATTTATTCAACTATGTATAAATGGAACGTAAGAGTACGAACGGCCTCCTAACGCCATCTATGATTCTAAACTGTCCTTACTGTATTTCTACAATAGGCTAACTTTCTACAATAGACGTGTAGGCAGCATTCTCTGCCAGAATATATTTCATAACTATACTCCGAGCGGCATGTAGTGAACCACAAGGTAGTATAGGATACTTTAGTAAATACGATTTAGACAATTCCTTAGTCGAATCTATAAGTCCTCTTGTATATTTCGTCCATGATAATAATCAAAAGAATATAAAGATTCTGTGCGCGACAGTAAAAAATACATGACATAAAAACTGAACTATGGATACAAAAAAAATACTTTAACTGGTATATTTAAATGTAAGTTATAGTACCCTCACCATGCTCAAGCTGTGTGGGCGTGGGCGTGGGGAAGAATATCCGAGGCTCGTTGACGTACTCGTGCGGGCTGGGCGTGACCATGTTGTTGTAGTCCGGCGCGCACACCATCGCCAAGTAATCTTCACCTTCTGGCTTCGTGTCCATGTACGCTGCGTTTAAATCCACGTAATGCTGCAAATGAAAAAACACTTAAATTTTCTACTTTCTTATTATTTTCTATCTTTTATGATCAGCTATTTTTGGTTAACGATTTTATAGGTTTATATTATAGTCATATTGCGTCAATTTGACTTTCGAAAAGTGAGCTGTTAGTTCCTATGACAAAATAAATAATTTGACTTTGACAGTCATGGACAAGTAAAAGTGGGCAAGTAAAAGATAGTGCAATTCTATATAAGTACGATGTTGAGGCGTTCATAGTGTAGCGGCTTATTTTAAGCTTATTCTAAGCTATCGGAAAAGAAGGAAGATGAGTGACCGCTAGTGGCCAAGTGAAGCGCTTTCGTGCTTCGGAGGGCAAGTAACCTGTGCCGATTGTTATCGCTAGACAGCATTCGTCAGTCTACGTCGGACAGCTTCGGGTGGCTAAAAAAATCCGACCCAAGTGGTTGGCCAAACCGCATTGCACCAGCGTGGTGTATGCAGACCACAGTATGATGAGAGACCCATGCTCAGTACTGGGCCATAAATAAGTTGAAGCCAACTTACATTCCTAACATTGTCCTCCAGGAAGGAGCCGAGTATCTCTTGGAGTCGGCTGAAGGACGGCCGCGTCGTGGGCTTCTGTTCCCAGCATCGCTTCATCAAGTTGTATAACTTATCATCCGCGTACGGTGGTTTCTCTAAACGATGTCTACAAACAAATATCAAATATATATTACATTTATTACTACAGACTATTATTTATATGTGCGCTGTCATTTCAATCCGTTTGAAGGTTATCTCGTGATGTAAACGTAATACTCCAAACACATAAACGACAACGAACCTATAACTGGGATAAAATCTATCCTATATCATATGCTGGATTTGGCCTATCTGTGTGCCAAGTTTCATCTTAACCTGTGCAACGGTAAGCACCTGAAGCAAATCCAAAATACCCCAGACATACCAACAACATACTTTTTCAGCACGGATGATAAAGATGAATCGGGAGGAAGATGAAACGACGGGGAGAAAATATACTGTTTTTTATTTATTTCTCATAAAAAACACAAGGCATCACTTAAAATGAGATACAATGATTTATAACTTAAAGTTAAACAGTAGGTATAAATTTAACATCTCGGGTATGTTGGAGGAAAGCCGAAATAAGGATCGGTGTCTTCGCTGTTTTTTTTGTTTAGGAATAAGAAAAAGAAGTTAATATCAGAATACTCAGTAATACGCACAATTTCTCTCCATATCCAAGGATTGACTGGCAGAGAATGCCAATTTGAGGTTGTCGATAAAGTTTAGAAAAAAAATACATGTTCAAGATAACTCACCCTTCACTCAACCACTGCAGAAGGTTCTGTGGACTAATGTTAGGGTAGGGAGTCTTGGCGAGGGAGAACAGCTCCCACAGCACGATGCCGAACGACCAGACATCCGACTGCGTCGAGAATATCCGGTCCGTCATACATTCTATCGCTAGCCATTTCACTGGGAGAGGACTCTGGAAAATACCAAAATAGTATATTTAAATAGTCGCCGACTAGTCGGCTAGGAGACCCGACTAGTCGGCGAATAATCAGCTAGGTGACCTGACTAGTCTAGACTAGTCTAGTCTAATTAAATATTTATCTTTATCTACAGGATAGATATTTTGTTCAATTATAATGTAATGTATAGGTATCATTATCGACATTCTCCAAATCTATAAAATTTTGATAGATTTATCAACCTGTAAATATAAATTGGTGGATCTTAAAATAAAACCCTCTCCCAGCCATCTGAACCTAAACTAAAATTGCGGTGTCGAAAGACGGATTGGTATATTTCATACACTTTAGAAACTTTTGTAGGGAACTCAGGAATGCAGGTTTCCTTGTGATGTTTCCTTCATCGAAGCAAGTGATTCATTAATACGCAAATGACTTTGACAATTAGAAATGCTCGCAGAATTCGAACCCGAGTTCTTTCAATCGAGAAATCAACCTTTGAACCATCAGGTTATAATTCCTTTGGTTTAGAAAATTACTCTATAATAATCGTATATTAATTTAGGACATGTGCTAAGGAGTTTCTTAACTTATTCCTAAATAATTTTAACTGATAATTGATACAATAAATACTTACATTTTCCTTCTTTTGGTACTCATCATTTTTGTAAATGCTTCGCGCTAGGCCAAAGTCGCATATCTTCACAATATTATCTTCTGCCAATAATATATTCCGAGCAGCTAAATCACCATGTAGAACCTGAACAAGGTTTATTAGAAATATTTAAAAACACAAGATTAAATCATACAAAGACACTGTATTAATCGCGAGTACCTCAATAAGTACAATATTTTAATCGAACCTTTCTACTAGCAAGGTACTCCATTCCTCTGGCGATCTGGAAGGCCCAGGCGAGGAGGTCCCGTGACGTCAGAGGGCACGGGTTGCGGTAGTCCACGCTGTAGTCGCTCTCGTAGTTCGACCGCCACTCCGGCGCCACGTAGCCGTTTTCTGAAACTGCAACGTAAAAAAGGTTGGAGATTACTGGATCGGACATGACGAGACACTGGTGTCCAAACCATAAGGCTCTCACTGCATTTGGAATTTCACCAATAATTACTAATATTATTAAGTTAAACATACGTTTGCACCAATCTTCGGAACCGATGACCTACGGGTTACGCTGAAAACCAGCGGTCTTGGTCTTTCTGCGATCTTATGCTGAGTGAAAACCTTTTTCACCTTCTTCCTATATTGTTTTGTATTGGATGTTTTGTTTTGTAACTCTTCTGTATTTATTTTAAGCTTTGATAACATTGTTAAAATTTAAAATAGATGAAATAAACTTTTCGTTGTTTCTTAAACATTTTTTTTTGTTATTTTGGTAAAACACCAAATTTTCAACAGACCCTTGAAGTTGATGTAAATATCTAAAATAAATCACAACTTGAATACTATGAGATGCGTGTCAAATATCTCAACTGTACGGACAACACATCTGTGCCTTATCATTTTCAAGTTATTATTTTTTCTAATTTTAATAATAATCTGTATTTCAAACTTGTTTTTGTGTTACTTACAAGCATTTAGGATTTCTTCCTTCAAATACTAATACGTGAGGCAATAACTTTGTACGAACTACTGCGTCCTAACTTTCAACGAAAATTACGTAGAGCGATTCTATAGAGAAAGAGTGAAGAAAACATTTTTTTTTAAATAAATATATAAATATATTTGGACAACTCACACACGGCCATCTGACCCCAAACTAAGCGTAAGCTTGTACTACGGTGATCAGACAACCCATAAATACACATATATATTTTTAAATACATACTTAT
>DWJZ01009096.1:0-10922 GCA_018249125.1 Asbolis capucinus
AGATATTTACACCCAGACACACAGAACAAACATTCCTGCTCATCACAGAAAAGTTTGACCTGGGTGGGAATCGAACCTACGACGTACATAGCAGTTAGGTTCACTAACCACTAGACCTACCAGCCTGTTAAGGTCTAAGAAAATGGAGCACAGGGCGCCCCTCTACCAGGTGGATTGATGACCTGTAGAAGACAGCGGGTATTCAAAAGGCTCAGAACCAGTCAGAGTAGCGCAAATTAGGAGAGGCCCACGTCCAACAGTGGACAACTAAAGGCTGATGGATGGATGGATGAAATAAAACACTAGCAACGCTCGGTTTGTCTACTATTTAGAATTAGTATGGAATAAACAATTTTTTGTTTGTACTACCCGCATGTATTCGTGTTGCTCGCGTGACTACAACAATGAACCAACAATAAATATTTACAAATATCAGTTCATGTTAATTATACCTCCCGTTTTTTATTTAAAAAGTGTTTATTTACTTAGAAAATTTTATGGAATCTTTTAATTGTATTTCCGCACAGTTTTAATGATTAATTTCTATGATCAAACACGTTATTTCTTCAGTAATTCGATCAAAACTGAGGTAAGAGAGGGAAGCTTCAAATGAAAGCATCGTGATTGGTCGATTAAATCAGCACTATATAATAAATAACTACAAGTCAATGCATAGCTATGTGTCTAATATAAGATTAAATAGTCCAATGTTTTGCCAAAAATATTTCCCCTAGATGCCTTCCGCGCCATATCATATGTATATCACTATAGATCACTATATAGCATGCATTGTACATGTACAGGAAAATGGCCTAATGTTTTGCCAGAAACATTTACCCTAGATGCACGGTCAGCCACGCCGTATCATAAGTCAGTATTGGTCGATACATCGCGTGCTGTATTATAAGGTCGAGTGGTCTAATGTTTAGCCAGAAATATATCGGGAAACATGCAGGGTCTGATTATGTCAATAAATACATAGATACTTACGACTTTGTATGATAACAGCGGCTTTATTAGAATCAATATTCTCTTTGTTGCTTCTATTGATCTCCGTGTCGCTGTCATCCGTCAGTCTTCTCATTATCTTCGCTTTCATCATAGCTTTATTCTTATGTGCGCCACCTAAAAGAATATTTTAATAACTGGCAGCTACCTTGGAGAGCTATCAAGACCAAAACTATTTAGCTAAAAAATACTACTGCCTATGGAAATTGAATTTATCTTAAAGTACAGTAGTAGCAATTCTTGCATAATATGTATATGAAGTGTGATATTCTGATCATTAGTTATCGAGAAAATTATAAGTTAAAGGATTTTGGAGCCACGGAGTTTATTAATCAAGTTTTCATTTAGGAATAAATGAGATTTCGTTTAAATTTAAAAAAATTAAAGCAACGGGTAACAGTGACATCTACATTTAGTTACTATTTTCATTGTTTGCATCTATTCGACTTAGTTATATGTCTTACGCTAGATGGCAGTAGCTCCGAGGAAGTTGTGGTCAATCAGGTACTTTAGAAGACAATAATTTTAGACCGAGAACATAAAGATTATACAACTAAAGTAAATTACATAATGACAGGTTAGTGAAATTTAGCATTTTAATAATGACACTGTTTTAACGATATATAATTGGTATAATTATTTTGTATAGCATTTCCTACCTGACTTCGGATGTTTCCTTTCCTGCTCCATCTGCTCCCGCTGGAACTCCCTGGCCAGCTGCCGCTGTCTCTCCTGGAGCCGCTTCCTGGTGAGCCAGCCGCGCACGTGTCTCTGCAGCGTCAACACCGATATCGCCATTTGAGCTCGCAGTCTGATGTAGAGGCGGCGCGCGAGCCAGCCGCGGATCCAGGCCTGGGCTAGTACTACCTTCTTTATCTGGAAGATGATGAAAGAAACATGATATAATTTAATAATAATAACAGAAATTAGGTATTACAAACAAAAAAATAAATATCTGCAATTCGTCAGTGCTGGAGCACATCTCATTGAATATTCCAGACAATGATTTACAGGCCCGTCGTCGCCGGCCTGTCTATAATCTTTTTGCAGTGCCAAGCTGCAGATTACTCCTTGTAAAGTAGTCCCCTTCGTACCCTTTACATCGTACCCCTAATGCAGGCGCTAACCTTGCTCAATGGCTTAGTGGCATGGAACCAGTCCATCGCCATATTTAGCACACCCATTACCGAATTTCTCAGCACGGCTGGAGATTATACTGTGAAGCTATAAAACGAATTAGGTGTAATTTTCTGTAATGTTTTCTAAGCTATTTTGTAATAATAAATAAAGAAATAAATAAAATTTGACCCGTTGCGGTACATCTTGAAACATTCAAAATAATTTGCACATGTATTAATCTTGCGAAAAAAAAATTATAAAGCTGATGATACATAGGTATTATCTACGGGACTTCAGGCTTTATCAAAGAATTCTTTTAACCACTTTTAACTTAATTTGTATACATTGTATCCATCCAAATAATCCTATTATCAGCAACGAGTTAAATACGTAATTTTTCATATACCTTAGTATCTATAAAAGTTATACCTGCTCCTCATAAATCCTCGCAAGTAGTTCAACGTGGTAGTACTTGAGGAATACTTTCGACTTGCCGATGGCCCATCCATCCATTTTTAACCGCATCAGTAAAAGACGGCAGGAGTCACGGTTCGGTTGTACGTCTTCCTTGAAGCTGAATGCTAGGAAACCATATCTAAAACGAGTTAAAATTCAATTAAATCAATTGCTAATTTAGTTAATTAAGAATTAAGTTAATTACGTAGTTACTAAGTGATCACCCAAGTTTAGCAGTAGGCTGTACTGGCCCGGCTCTTGAGCTATAATAAGGTATCCCACGGTCGCCAGGACACTTATTTATATTAAAGCGTTAACCAAAGACTTATACAATTGTCTTAATTCCTCGTATTACATCTTCTGTCTCACTATATCTATCTGAGTTTATTATTACATTTTAGGGCAATTACAGATTAAATTTATTCGTTAAAGAAAACGCCCATAAATCGAACCTCAGCCATCAACCAAGTTAAGTAACAGCGGCCGCATCTTGAGTGTCATTGGTGTCGGTTGTCATCGCTAGATGACTTTGAGCGACAATTAAAACTTCCATCCCTTGGATTAGTCTCTAACTCCTCCACCAATCCGCACTGAAATACCGTGGTGGAGTCATCTTGGCCTCCTCAATCTATGCTCAATAGTGGGCCATTAATCGGTTGAAGCCAGGTAATTGAAAAGTGACATTATTACCACCATATATATATTACCATAAATATCTTAGGGCTTGACCGCGATTCTGCAATGCAGGCACTAATTTAGCAAAAGTCTAATCACTCTTCACTGTACATTTACATTTCGTTTTACATCTGCAGCAGGCTCGAGGGCAATCATCACCACACTACCCAAATTCGGATTGGTGAGGAAACAACAAAACCTTTAAAGGCTTTCTTAAGTGAGAAAGAGAAGATTTACCTCTTGAGAAAATCTTCAAAGGTAAGTCGATGCGAGAATCCATTTTGTCTTATTCTAATAGTTTCGAGGACACCAGTATATCGGAGTTGCTTCAGAATCTTCGCAGAGTCGTAGTGCCTTGGTGATCGGGAGTCGTTGGGCTTGAGACATCTCACGAACTGTGGCGTACCGCTCACCATCTTCTGGAGTAACTCCATCAGGGAATAACGGAAGTACGTCGAGACAGTCTGCTGTGCTCGCGACTGAGATGCTAAACCTCGGCTGTTGAAACGATCCTGGAACATTGGTCAGTATAAATAAATAAACGCATACAAACTCACAGACGACCTCACAAGCTTACAAATGCACTAACGCACAAACTTACAAACGCACTAATCCCTGACCTGAGTCAAGGACAAATGTAAGGGATGTTCAGATAGAACGGCCTGCAGATCAGAATACATTTTTATCGTACATCAAAATCATTTCAATGTACCAAAATTGCTTTATTCGCCATAAAAATCTCCTCTACTTTTCAATCCGGTTTGTCTGAACGCAAACAACCGACTTCTAAGACCATCAGCTCATAGCCATCAGTCATGCTGTTAGATGATGGTCTAAGAAGTCGGTCAGACGTTACAACAGCACATTCTTAAATGTACATTAAGAAATTTGTTAGGGATATACTTAAAATGCTAATTTGTTTTGATTGTTTAAAAGCTGTACAGGTCGACTAGAAATCGCTTTTGCTTCCCTTCGGAAGAAGAGTCATCCATTGGTTTCACAGTTGCCAAACAAATTTTAACCTATTATCCTGTGGGAACTAAGCCATTTCCAGGGACAAAACATATTCTATAATCATTCTCGGGTTTTACACTATGCCAAGTTACATCTAAACCTGTCTAGTGATTTATACGTGAAGCTCGAACAGACAGACAGACAATAAATCCAAATAAAATTGTTTTGATCTTTATATCGATAACAAAGTGTCCCTGCATCAAATTTTCTAACAAATACTTAATGTTGAAGAATGTTGAATACTTAAGAACTGACTCTGTTACAGTTTTATTATTAGTATAGATAATTTAATAAGTAAACAAATTATAGTTACCCGAACATCACCAATCGTTGGGCTTTCCAATGTCCTGGAATCAATGTCACCCGGTAGCGGCGAATACAAATTACCAGTCTTGGTAATGGGGCATTGGAAGAGGAATCTGATGATATCGTACTGGCTCTGCCGCATCAGCTGGACCACTTCCGGGGGGAGGAAGTTGCGGTTCTTCTCCAGGAACCCTTCAGCCTGGTACACCACCCGACCGGCGAAGTGGTGAATGGCAAAACAAATGGCGTCTGACTTCGGACGGACGTAGTATTTGCTCTTGATGTTACCGTGGAATTTTTCTGTAACATTGTTATTATACTTTCAATATATAGTGATAGTATATTACCTGTTGTTTGTCAGCTGTAATAGAGATAGCTCAGCCACTTACAGACACACAAATTCAACACGCACTTACACACACACGCCAGTTATCCTGAGGTCAAAATTACGAAGCTAAATTCTAAAGAAACGTCTCTAGGCTTAACCAGAAGTGTTTTCAACCAAAAAATCATTGGGAAAAAATATTCAAATAGCTTCCTCAAAATGTTGTGGTAATGTTATTATTACTTACCTATTAAACTTCTATCATTTGATCGAGGAAACCGACTTTCTTCATCTAGAAGAGCTAAGAGCCCCATAGGCCTTGATAGCAGCATATCAAGCACTGGTCTATTATCAGAGAACTCCACTAGATCCACAGGAACGCCTTCTGCCATGTACTCTTGCTGCTCCCACGTGAAGATATGCTGATTGAAATAGTACTGAATCTGCTCGTTAGCTATGTTGATGCATAACTGTTCGAACGAGTTTCTGACGAAGTTTTCGAAGCCAAAAATGTCCAAAATACCGATAGACAGTTGTTCATGTCTGAAAAGGAATTCAATACCAAATTATATCTTCAGTCAAAAATATAAACTTATTGGTAACCTCCAAATACCTGCAAAAGATCATGCAAATCAAAATTCAATGCAAGATGCATCCAAATTTATTATTTAAAATTAAGTTAATTTTACATCGGTTACAGTAAGTTTATAAATTCTTACTGATATTGCCTGTTCTGGCACATCAAGGCATTGATTCTTTCTACAATTCTGTCAAACGTTCTGGCGTAGAGTGCTCTGGCGGTAGCATCTCTTGCGACCGCGGCCTCCGTCGGAGAACTGTGTCTCGCTATCGTCTCTCCTCTCGCCACCACACTACTGCTCGTCAAACATTCTCGGAGATCTGTCGTCTCTACCCCTAAAAGACAAGAGGCTGAAACAAAAATTAAATTTAAGAGTCTTTTTTGTTTCTTAACAAACTTTTGAAATAAAGTTATTTTACGGAGCTTATAGAAGACATGGGCGAAAATCCTCATGTCAGAATTACGAATGAACGTCGTGGGAATATTGACTTTGCACAATTTTAAATTGAACTTGTTTTTCATAAAGCATTATATGGTTATTATATTAATATGAATTCTATGTTAAATATACCTCGATGTAAAGGTGCTGTGTCAATTATCGTGGCTTTGTTGTCTGTATTATCCTCTCCTGCCGTTTCTCCAAATTCTATATCTCCAAGATGTAAAATGGCTGCTAGCATTTTATAGATTATTTGTACTTCATCATCTTGAAATCCTACTACCTGGAAATATGCGATACCACTACTATATAAGAACTGCGAAGGAATGGAATAAATTGACCGGGTCGGTATTTCCGTTTGATTATAATGTTATCTTCAAGTCAGGAGTGAATAGGTTTTTACTAAGTTAGTGTGTTTTACCATCAAAGACTGTGCGCCACTTACCATCATGTGGTTTCGCAGTCAAGCGCTAAGTTATTAAATATAAAAGATATACATATATCTGATACAGTTTCACAATTCACTTGGCGAAAAAAAATTGTCAAGTTTTAATCAAACCACTTCATCGGTATCTTTCTTCAAAATAAGATCAAATTATTAAGTATTTTAAGCTTTTCTTATCCTTGAGCATTCAGCGATATCACTTAGTTATTGGAAAGATCCAAAACAATACATTATTTCTCTGTTCTGATAAAGAATGGTGGAGTTTCCATGGTAGTAGTGTTAACTGTGGAGTCCATGGGATTACCTTAAAAGCTTGGTTAAGCTGTCGCCAGCGATGTACGTTATGTTCCCGATGAGCCACCGACAGAGGCTGTAAGTAACGATGTCTGGACTTCAGCTGTTCATCTAGATAGAATCTTCTCCAACTACCCTCACTCTCCAACCCATCATATAGGTAGTAAAAAACATGGAAATTACTTTCACCCCTGAAACAATTGTACGCAATGTAAAAAAATACGAAACAACTTTCACAAAAGTATTGAAAATATTTATAATGGTTTGTATTTTTATTATTAGAAGCTTTTATTAACTTGCAGTGTATGTATGCACATATATTAGTATGTTAGTATATTTGTTTGTTAAATGTTGGGGGCAGATCTTGCAAGTTTAATAAGATCCATTTTCTCCACTGAAATTTGGTACTTACCTTTCGCCCTGATAACAATGCATTATTATTATAAGCATGACCTGATACTAAGTTCAGGATTGACTCCAAATTACCCTGCTCAACGGTTAACAACACAGTTAAGAATTTTTGTGTATTTATCTGTATAAAATATATAAATCTCTGTATAAAATGTATAAAATATATAAAAGTAAAGCTTGTATTTTAAAAACTTACAGTGCTTGATGAACGACTCTCGATTGCTCCAATAAATATACAGATATTCTAGCTCCTGATATTCGTCCAGCTCGAATCATTGATAGATCGAGATATTTCCCAAAGCGAGAGCTATTAGCATTGATACCGGTCCGAGCGTTACCAAACGCTTCCATTATGGGATTCACTTGTAAGATTTTTTCTTCCAGGTTACCATTGTTTGTCTAGAGGGGAAAATAAATGTTTTTAAATAACTTGCAATCATTATTCAGAAAGAAAAAAAAAGAAATCGTCTGTTCTTTTCTTCTATGTATCTTTTCATTCTTCTATTCTTCTTCTTTACCTCTTCTTTTCTTATTGTTCTTTTTTAAACCTACCTATCTTTTTATCTTTTAATAGACAATTATCACACTTAAAGGATAACAGAATACAGAGAAAACATGAGATATATGATACGTATTCCCCATGAACAAGAGTCTGCTAAGCATTATCGTTAATTTCACTATATTAATATCAGATTTGATTAAGATGTTACTATCGCACCTTCGATAAAAACACGAGTTGTTTCAATAAAAGATTGGCGGATTCAGTTTTTCCAGCTCCACTTTCACCAGATATAACTATAGCTTGGTGTTGCTTCTGATGCATGAGTGCCTGGTGAGCCGCGTCCGCCACCGCGTATATGTGGGGAGGGTTGTCAGAACGACACCGCCCTTGATATATTTGTTGAGTCTGAAAAATAAACAGTATTTAAATTTGACTGAATTTAACTTTCCTATAATTCTAAAAAGAAGTGGGTGGTAACTTGTTTCAATTGTAAATAATGGAAAAAGTTAAGGCAACAAAGGCGCGCGGGTAGGAAGATGTATGACTACTAATGACAAAAAAATCACAAGTGCTTCCGTGCTTTACAGGGCACGTAAAGAGCATCGGTTGTCCTCATTAGATAACAATCGCTAAGCCATGTTGAAGACTCCCGATTCACGGGGAGAAACTTATGCTCGCTAGTGGGCTTTTAATGGATTGAAGCCAATCCATTAATCTAAAAACTAATATTTGAATTGTTAAATTAATACTTCACTTTGAATGTATAAATTCCTATATCAGTAAAGGGATTTACTGCCACTAATATATCACCGATATATGTATATATTTGGTTTTGATTGTATCTCTTTTGAAGTTGTTCGACGATGGAATCTTCTGTCAGCACGTCAAGTGTCGCCAAATCATCAGTATACATTTTCTCTGGTTTTGCATTTCTGTGAGATTTTAACTTTCCTCGCTTAGTAGTAGCTTCGGGTGCTCTGAACCCTCGTCCTTCGGCTCTTTGTCGCTTGATCTCCGCTTGTAGCTCTCTGCGAATCTGAAATAATTAAGAATCAGCTTCAAATTCCTGTATATTTACCTGACCAGAGTATAGACCGCTTTTTCATCTTGACATAACCTCAAATATATGCATTCTTTCGAGTACTCACGATATGTTTTCGCTACGATATTTCCATGCAACTAGGTCGAAAGTAACGTAAGTACGAAAGTAATTAAGTAAGTAATTAAGTAAGTAAGTAAATTAAAGTTAAACTCCGTAATATGAAGAAGATGATGATGATTTTCTAACTAACAACCACTTTCCTGTGCTTTATTTACAAGATAGCACCAGATGAAAAAACACTAGAGACGACTACACTTACCTTATCTTCAAAAGTATTAACTGCTAAGAGCAAAGGATGTTCCAGCAGCTCCCTTGCAAATGGTCTTTCGTTCATGTCTTTGACCAAACACGTAGCAATAAAGTGTGACAGTTGCGACGAAAACACTTCGGGGTGAGAAAGATTTGGTGGCGGGTTCCGGGGAATTTGGAACAGCGCCCTCATCGGATGTAGTCCGGAGAGCGGTGGTTCTCCTTCAGCCAGCTCTATTGCTGTTATACCAACTGACCACACATCGCATCTACAGTCGTACGACTGATCTAATTGTTGTTCACATGCTATCACCTGAAATTAATAGATTTTTTTTATTTACAGTCCCAAATTTAAAACTTTACCCACGTGGTGTATTGGTATAAGTAACATATGTGTAATTCCCAGACTGTAATCTGTCTAGAACGTTATCGACCAATTTGCACTTGATCAGTCTGGTAGACTATTGGCCTGTACCCCACACATTGTGAGTGGAGCCTCGAGCCCAGAAGTGGAACAGTAATGGATTGCAATGATCTATTTCTGTGACAAATTCCATTTAGACCCGTCCAGCAGTTTTTGGATGAAAGATTCCAGCCAGTTGGGTCCTTCGTCTATGCATTCATGATCATTCTCACAATCTATTGCACTAATAACATTAGTGAGATAACGATTTAACGAAACGACTATAATAAAATACCATACCAGGGAAATACCAACATAAATCTAAATATTTAGACCGATTCAGAAAGTCAATCTCAAGCATTGTCAGACTTACTTCTGGAGCCATCCAGTACGGTGTGCCAACAGAAGTATTCCTCCTAGCAGCAGTGGCAGCTAAATGCGACGATACTCCAAAATCAACGAGCTTGACCTCTCCATCCTCGGTCAAGAGAATGTTATGTCCCTTGACGTCACGATGCATGCACCGGTGAGCATGGAGGTGTGTCAAGGCTCGCACGGTGCCCCGCAGGACGTACGCCAGCTGGGGCTCCGTTAGGTTACTGCCACGAGCGCGGAGTCCTGCTCCGAGGTCTGTTACCGAACCGCCTGTGCATAGCTGAAAGATATATGAAATAACATTCATTTACTGCCCAATAACAAATAAAAAAAAACAAAAAAGGTACAATCAGAAAAAACTAACATTATAAAACAAATTGTATGTTCGGGTACGTGTGGCATGTATGTATGTGTATAAAAATTTACTAAATACTTATGTTTCGGTCAGACAAAATGTTTTTTTAATTGCTTCGATAACGCAGAACCATGCTTAAAAGTAATAACATAACTTTTAAAATAGAAATATATAGATTTTTAAAAATTAATTTTTAGGAAATTTAATATTGTTTTTAAAATATATAATAATTATTATTACTCACTTCCATAACAAACCATATCTGATCATCATCAGAGGACAGGCCTCGTTTCAGGAAGAGACCAAAAAATTCTGGAATATTGGGATGAGTTGACAGGTCTCGGAATACTAAAAATTCTTCTTCTATTTCTTCTATATTTTCCGCTATGTTCTCCAATATCTGCAATCAGTAAATATAAGAAATCTGTAACTGATCTAATCAAAGACGAAAGATATTTGAGAAAATAGGTATTAAGGACTTTTTAGTAAGACTTGGAACCCAAAATATAATTATTTAGAATTTGTGTATCTTTGTCTGTATATCTGTACGTTCATGCACGCCCATCTCAGACACGAGTAATCCTGTTTGAATGCAATATAAAATTAATGCTAAATAAAAAAATATATCCATTCAAAGAATCCTTTAGCTATACCGAAGAGAAGCAGCCAGTTATAAAATAACTAGTGACCGGCCTCGGCCTCACCCGCCTGATTTGTTGACAAAAAGTTGTGTGTTATTTCTGACTTGGTTAAGAATTCGGCCTCCTACTCGAGGGTTTCGGGTTCGAATCCCATGGCTTCTTCTGACCTTTCGGAGTTATGTGCGTTTTAAGCATTTAAATGTCACTCACTATAACGGTGAAG
>DWJZ01009097.1:0-10922 GCA_018249125.1 Asbolis capucinus
TTGATTTTCTAAGAACTTTCAGTTTGACCCTCGTAACCTCATTCAAGTGCTCAGTTTTATTAATTTCAAGACTTTCAATAAGGGTACTTTTCGTTTATAACACAAATTAGATTCATTGAATTTGCTACGAAAAACCAGTACCTCTTGAGTTATAAATTAAACCTTATTAAAAATATTTCAAAACACGAGCTTTATTTATAGATCCATAATACAAAGAAACTCACAAAGTTTCACTGTATTGCAGCCGTCGAGGAGTTCCCTTGTCAGCCAATCCTGAACGTAGTATCTGGTCATGTTTGTCATATAAATGCATTGTCATCATGATGCAACTTTATGCACTTTACACTGAACTTTATGCGAAATTTCAGTCCCGTAGTGTAAGAGGAAGTGGTTCTAATTAAGCAAGATTTGACCCGTAACAAACAGATATACTAACATACTAATATAAAAATATACACTGCAAGTTAAATAAAAGCTTGTTAAAAATATTAATGTTCATTTTTAAGGCAAATAACATTACAAACAATGATCTACCGGGATGAGAAAAGGCAATGACAATAAGTACTCAATTAACAGAAGGGTGACATTGAGGGCCGTGAATGTCATTATAAAGTAATTAAAGATTGTTTGTAAATTAATATAGTTTTTGTTATTAATTTTGAACTTCAAAGGAACAAAATATGGTTTAAATTCCGCTACATAAAGAAACCGAAGTATCATCTTTGCAACCCATCTGTCCTAGTCCTAGGCTCGGGCCTCCCTCACAATGTGTGGGGTACAGGCCATACTTCACCACACTGGCCAAGTGCGGATGAATTCTTCATACACCTTTTAGAACTTCGTCGAAAAATCTCAGTAGTGCAGGTTTCAACATATTGTCCTTCACCGATGTAATTCATAATCAACTTCCGAAACATAACTTTGAAAAATAGAGGTAAGCGCAGCTTTATTCGAACCCAGGACTTCCGATCGAGAGACCAGCGTTCAAACCACTAGGCTATCACAACTACAACCGTATAAAACTAGTAATTATTTAATTGGCTTGAACTCATCGATAGCCCACTACTGAGCATATGGGTCTCTCCTCATACTGAGGAGGCCTAGAGCATACTCCACCACGCTGCTCCAATGCGGATTGATGAAGCGGTTAGTGGCCAACCCAAGTGTCGGAAGTTTTTATGCCGTCCGAAGGCCTCCGACATGGCTTGACGATTGCTATCGTACGACAACAACCGGGACCAACTTTACGTGCCCTCTGAAGTGTGGAAGCGTTCATGAAAGCCACTAGCGGTCACCCATCCTCCTATTGACCGCGTCCGCTGGGCTGTGAACGCTTCATTTAATTACTACCCATTAATTAAATAATTAATAGTTACAATTATAATAAAGCCAATCAACAGAGCCTGGCAGAAATATATCAGAGACAGTAACACTAAGATCTGATCTAGCGTGTCTTACGATAAAATATATCGCGTTGAATCGTTGATTGTTAAAAGTTCGATAACAAATCAGTTGCGGCCAATTCTCCGCGCTCCTAATTCCGATCAGTGATTTACAACTTGTTAATAATACGGCAAGTTTAAACCGCATCCATAACTCAAGATCAGGACCGAGGCTTAAATGAAAATATTGATTGTAATGCTCTGCTTTACCTGGCTCAAGGTTCACGAACTGATTTTTTAAATCGTTCGCAAATTTATGGCGCCTTAACGGTACGTGTTTTTGATTTTTGTTTTTCTGCTAGCTACCCGCGGTTCGGGAAATTTGGATTTTGCAGAAATAAGGCAGAAAAATTAAGTCATAGTCGAAACATCTCACTAATGGGATAATTATAATATTTTTCACGCAAAAACTACTGAGCTGATCTGGGTGAAATTTAGCACAGCGATAGATTAGTCTGGAATACTGGCTACATTTCATCAATGTACCCACAACGCGGACCTAGCTACTAGCGGAACTACTTTGTTATATTGAAATTAATTCGGAGTGCACTCATAAAGATTTTTATACCTTATTTCAAAGGGAAAGAATTTGCAAGTAACGTTAGTGAGTACTCTTTCACTATAAGGAAACCTTGCAGAGGTTCATACATTCTAGGTTTACTGGCGCAGTGCATTATTTGTCAGTCAGAAACCGTTAGCTTTTTATTAAACTAGATTCCACGGGAACGAGAAAAGCAAATAAATAATAAGTAAACGTTTATACCGCGCTCTGGGAGTTCTCGGTGACGTCAATAACAACATTCACACACAAATAACATATGTCAACATATACATGCCTTCTAAATATCTCTTGACTGGTAATCGAACCCGGGATATCTTTTTTCTCAGGTCGTTTGAAGCTTATTTATTTTATTAAATTTAATATTCTACGTAAACATTCGCGTAGAAATTAATGTAAAATTTTGTTTTAACTACAGTTTTAATCTTAAAGGTGTTATTTCATTAATTTCTTGTCTTGTTCGAAGTGGCATCGTGCACCGTGTAAGCTGCATTGTGTTCTGGTCTCACCGGCGCGGTAGCAATTGATTTCAAGATGAGTTTGGTTAGATGATATATTCCTTGCGGCAGTCATTACCGCGGTGACAGATGGAGCTAATAAATATAATTTTAACACGGTTACTAATACGTAGTAAAGAATGGCGTGTGAGAAGAAATATCCGCCTCGGAAATAAATTAGTAACGCAGGTGCAATTTGTACCGCGTTGGGCATTCTACCTCATTCAGCCCTATTATATTAAGTGTTTTGTTTCGCGCCAGTTTTAACGACACGAGTGATTTATTTGTCATAGTCAGTACTCGGACCGCTGTTCCGGTAGTACTGGCTGTTCTCGATATTAGTAAGATCAGATGATCACGTGTTTAAATTGGCCGTTAAATCGTTTTGATTTTGAGGATGACAAATGATAATGGTTGAATGTTGGTGAACCTGTTTGACATTCAGTTACCTGTGGCCGTGGTTGCTCGGAAGGTGGAACAATACAGTCCGCGAGAGGCAGACTGGTGCCTGCGCTGCGGGGTCAGTGCTCTGACCTGAGCGTGGGCGCGGCTGTTTCCGCCCGCGAAACCAAATCATTCAACCATACTTCTAATCTTTAACTTATAGTATACGTACTCATCTCATAAACATAACTAATTGCTGTCGATTTGCTCTCTTAGCTTTGACTAACGGCTACACATTGTTGATATGTTACTTACTCTCGCGTGGGTGTTCGTAGAGATGTTTTTTAAATACTTGCTGTGGGTTTGCAATATTTATCTTTAATGTCGAGGCGCCTTTTTTGATAAAATGCGAAGTTTATGGAAATACATGATTTATTCTATGCCAAATATTGAAAATCGAATGGGACAATTTTGAATTGATAATTTATGAAACAGCTTACACGAATGAATACTTCGCTATCCACACTGATATTATAAATGCTAAAGTGTGTGTTTTTATGTTTGTCCATCTTTCACGTCGAGACGGAGTGACGATTTGACGTGTTTTTTTTGTGTGGAGATATTTTGTTGTTGAGATTGACATAGGTTACTTTTTATAAACATCCGGTGGAGCCGCGGGCGGACCCTAGTGTTCCTATAAAATAAATATTCTCTTACACACTCACACCCACGCACTCCAATTCCCTGTATCGCGAGTGCTATGAACAACACAAACAACATCCATTACGAAAACAAAACATTTTTCTTTCATATAAATGTCATAATCAAATATCGAACCTGGGACCACACTTCTCTACTAACTATGTAGGTTAAACGGCAATTTTATAATTAATCGTGTTGTGTTAATATCCCAAAAAAGGTAATAAATTTTAAAATGTTCTTCACAATATTGAACATGATGCAGTTGGCTGTAACAAAATGTCCGTTGATTGAAATAATTAATAATTTGGCACCGTTAAGAGGCCACGACGTGTTACATAAATACAATTTTTTCCGGTTTCATTGTTAGTAGATGCATTGTCTGTCCGTGGCGATCTACAATTAATACTTTAAAACAATTGCGTTTAGAAAAGCTCCGTTAGGTCACTCAATCTGCGTCAAAAGGTTCATATCGTACATATCTGTTCGTTCATGCAACCTATCATTTTGGCTTCAATAAATGGGGCCGAGACTTCCCTCGTCACTGAGGAGGTGTAGAGCTTACTGCAATGCGCTGATTTACGTGACAAACTTAAATAACAAGATTTTTTAAAATATAATTTAGTTCAAAACTAAAACAAATCTAAATATATATAAAACTGAAAGGTGACTGACTGGCTGACATAGTGATCTATCAACGCACAGCCCGAACCAATGGAGGGATCGGGCTGAAATTTGTCATGTAGGTACATGTTATGACGTATGCATCCACTAAGAAAGGATTTTGATAAATTCTACTCCCACGGGGGATAAAATAGGGGATGAAAGTTTGTATTAAAACACTTGATTTTGATAAATTCTACCCCATAATTAATAATAATACTTCTTAACGCGCGTGAAGCCGCGGACAAAAGCTAGTGATTTTATAAAGTTATATCAATGTTCAAAATACATGGATCAATACGTAGACATTAATCGATATTCGATTCGATCGATCGACACAAATCATTTTTAAACTATAAACTTCGTTAATTTTAAAACTGTAATCATTTTATCATTGCATTTTCTATCCGTTTACAAGTAGTATACCTATCTATTAGTGATCGGAATGAATCCAGGAACTCAGCCAGTGGGTCAAAGGTCGCGAACGAACTTTAGTGTAATTTATGTATTTTACGCAGATATAGAGCCGAGGTACTTAGCGTAAATAAGGCTTATTTATGAATACAGCTTTGCAGGCCAATTACTTTGTCTAGCACGCACTAAATACTTAACTTTTTAATACCTGTTTAACGTGACTTTAGCACTCGTCTAGGAATAGTGAACTAATTCCTATCTTACTACGTTCGTCTAGAATCTGGATGGCGTTACTTAGTAATCCTGCTTGCGAAACGAGAGGTACCGGATTATAAGCAAAGAATGAGAATTTAATTCCTCTGTTCTATATCTTTTTTCTTATTTCGGGGTAAAAACTAAAATAAAACACGGGAGTGAGGGGGTAAATAATTCCAATAAATCTTACGATTTGAACGACCCCTCATGAGCAATTACGGTTACTTGCAACTCTGATTGTAGGTCATGTACATTAACTCAGTACAGAATTAATATAAAGATTTAGTACTAAGAAGCTATTTATCTAAAAATTAACGACTCAGTTGACCGCACTGCCTGATGGTAAGCAGTAATAGAGCCTTAGATGGTAAAGAGCACTAATTGAGTAAAAGCCTACTCACTCTTGGCTTGAAGACACATTGTAATCGAACGGGAACACCGACGTGGGCAACTTATTCCAGTCCTTCACAGTACTTATGAGGAAGGAAAACGCAAAGCGCGATGTTCGTACTGGTGGACGACGAAGGTATATATTTAGACCAGTAACGTTAATGTCAACAAGCAGACACAAACAAATCATTAAATGTACTCACAGTAAGGCGACCTACTGTTGATAATGACAGGCCGGTTGGTCTCGTGGTTAGTGAACCTGACTGCTGCACCGAAGGTCGTGGGTTCGATTCCCACCCGGCTCAAACTTTTCTGTGATGACCAGGAATGTTTGTGAGTCTGGGTGTAAATATCTATATATAAGTATATATTTAAAAATATTGTATATTTGTATGTTTGTATGATTATCAGTTGTCGGATCGCCATAGTACAAGCTAACGCTTAGTTTGGGGTCAGATGGCCGTGAGTGAGATGTCCCGAGATATTTATTATTTAATTATAATAAAATGTTCCGTATTATCAAAATGTATCATCAATTGTCATTATATGTTTGATAGTCCAATAACATTGAATTATTTGTTTGTTCCATTTCTTCACAACGTTCTAAACAAAAATAAATCGCCGTTTTACATGCAAAATCGATCTCTCCATTGTCTGATCGACTCGATCAATCGACTCGAGAGGAAGGTTACTTTTGTAGCGTTAGATGTAAACTAATTCTGATTTATTTATTCTAAGTTGGTTGGTTTTTATAAAAAAAATCGAAAATGAAACTTTGAAACCGTCGCTTCAAAACAACCCTGCGGTGAGTGGTCTAGGACCAGGGTGAGAGACACGCGGCCCGGGGGCCGCATGTGGCTCCTTGACCGTTTTTAAACTAGATTTTTTACGCTTAGAAGGTCAAACACTGTGCAAAACATAAAATAATACAACATAAAAAACCATTATGAAACAAAAATTGCATTATTTATTTTTAGTCAAATATTCTTAACATTTTAGTTAGTATGTAAAGTTTATATATACTTATGTATGTTTACATATATATGTTTACATAAAAATCTTCTAAGCATAAAAAATCTAATTTTAAAATGCTCAAAGGTTTGCAAGAGGCTCGCGGGCCGCGGGTTGTGGACCCCTGGTGTACGGCATTATAAACAAACTGCAAAGTGACATTTACGTATGGAACAGCTAGATCAAGATCCCTGTTATACATTCCATTATATTTCCATCTCCCCACCCCACAGGAGAGCGCGGCGAAGTCAGCTCTCTCCTCCATTACCAGGAGACCCGTGGCATGAGTTTGAACTCATTATTCTCCAACTGCTCCAACCTAGCGAGAGACTACCTGGCCTTTCACGTTTTCGCTGTAGGCAGCCGGTATAATCTCTTGAAAACATTATGTAAAATTCTGCGGTCCACACGTTTCTCTTTTCCGGCAAAGGAAGTAGCTTATGATTATTTTTAAGCACGCATATATCTTCGGGAGACTATGACGCCATCTCCATATTAATGTTAAGAGATAATCTATTATTTTTGTATATTGGAAATAAGTTGTTCGATTCGTGATCATTATAAATGTTCTGGGTTTGGAGCAGTCGATATAATGTATGATAATACCCAATTAATTGTCATTAGCTAACCAAATAATTTGAGCATTAACATTCCGGGGACGCGGAGTAGCGGGGCAGAGCGGGGCAGAGCGGGGCAGAGCGGGACAGAACGGGGCAACGGGGCAGGGCGCGACAGCGGGCCTCATTATTTGTTATCAATTAAGTAAGCTATTTAATTCAACGCCACACAATCCAACCTACGACATATCTGAACCTAAAACTTTCATATATGCTTCGTGGTAAGCGTTTACACTCCAATATTTTTTGGCATGAGGCCATTGTATGCAAATGAAGAAATGAATGTTTTCACTGCAACAAATCACGAGTAACGGTTCCCTAAGTGAAGATTTGTCGGCCAATAATAATTATCACCGGTGTGTAACAATTCCTCTGCATATTGGTTAGTGATAACGCCCAGATAAATGTATGTTAATGATTGCTATGGAAGTAGGTGAAAATATCACAACATGTCTGCCTCACGTGACGAGGCCGTCGGCTCCGGTCGGGACTAACGTGACGTTCAGTCACATGGTTATTGTGTTATTTATTATGTTAATAGGTATACACAATGCGTCTAAAATACTTTTCACTTATGTCACTCTCTCCTATATCTTTGATCTAACTGTTGCGCAGTAAAAGGTATTCAGGATAGTGACGTGAAGATATTTGTGATTGCAAAAGCGTAATTAACTAATAAACCAACATAATAGACTGCACCAGTGGATAATTAACTAGTTAATAGATTAATGAAACACGTTTCTTCCAGTTCCTTCAGTTCGTTATAGAGTACTTCCTATAACCATTGTCCGCGAGCAACGGTTGCGATGCGCAGTCCATGCCGCATCAGATTTCATCGGAGATTCTTTATAATCTGGAGGCGCGATAACGTGAAAGAAATCATAATTTCGTCAACGGAAAGTGATGTTATGGAAGCATGATCAGTGCCGCAGTAGCAATAGAGTGATTCAATTAATGATTGCGCTCAGTTGTCGCCGGAGCGAGACGGCCGGCTGGGCTCGTCACACGCCGCCCGCTCTCCGGCCGCTGCTGGCCGATACCATCGGCACCGAGACAATGTCGTGATGTTTTAAGGTGATCTAAAAACGAAATGGTCAAACTTTTTAGGACCATTAGTGGCTTTTTGGTTTACGTTTAGAGGCACTTGCTGGAAAATTGCTTAACATCAAATTTGTTATGGGTTTTTAACTTTTTTCTTTTTTAGTTAAAATTTAGTTCGAGTTGTAAAAATGCCAATGCAATTTTGTATAATTTTAGACATACATAGTTATAATATAATTATATATTAATGCATTTCAATAGTTATTTTAAGTTAGGTTCCAATCTTACAAAAAAAAACATTATTAAAGATTTGGACTATTCATCTCAACCCACGGCCACGAGCACGGGTCTCTTCTGTGAATGAGAAGGTAAAGGCCATACTCCACCACACTGGCCTAGTGCGGATTGACATACTTTACACACCTTTGAGTTTTGCAAAGTCCCCAGCATGAAGGTTTCCTCACGATGTTTTCCTTCACCGTTATAGCGAGTGACATTTAAATGCTTAAAACACACATAACTCCGAAATGTCAGAAGTGCGCGCCCTGGGATTCGAACCCGGAACCCACGAGTAGGAGGCCGAATTCGTAACCACTAGGCTATCACTGCATTTTACTTACCGCATCATACTAATTATATTAACAAACTAATATACAAACATACACTGCAAGCTTGTAAAATGGAGTTGATAACACAAAATAATTTCACCTCCCCCTATTTATAGCTTAAGGTGCAGCGATGTTTTATGGGGCTGAGTGTACGGTTTTATAATAAAGTATTAGAGCGGACTTAGCTTTAAATGTATTGAAATAGTATGTTAAATCAATGCTAAAAAAAAGGACTATTCGTTGTAATAACTAACAAGCTAAATTCTGTTAAATGTAGTAATTCGTGTCGTTATTTTTTTTAATATGTGTTGGAAGTATCTTTTGCGGTTTCTTCTCATTTTATCTCTTTCACTTTATACTAACTATAGGAACATATGTATATCGTGTATTGTATGTATGTAGATGGAAGGGAAAATATGAAATCTCAGCCTAACCGTTGTCATTGTCCCACATTTTCCCTTTAATATTTAAAAGCAATTTTCTGCGACAATTAC
This sequence comes from Asbolis capucinus, assembly GCA_018249125.1. Taxonomy (NCBI): domain Eukaryota; kingdom Metazoa; phylum Arthropoda; class Insecta; order Lepidoptera; family Hesperiidae; genus Asbolis; species Asbolis capucinus. Next base: position 9,075 of record DWJZ01009097.1, read on the forward strand.
ATAAAATATTTAGCGTATAAGTAATAAATATCTTTTTAATAAATAAATAAATATCTCACATACGGCCATCTGATACAAAACAAATCATTAACTTGTGTTATGGTGATCAGACAACTGATAAACATATGTACATATGTATATATTTCTAGATATTTTGTACACACCGAAAGGACATTAGAAGTTTTTTTGGTTGGTATCGAACCCACGACCTCCAGCTCAGCAGTCAGTTTCCCTAACCACTAGACCAACAGATCTATACAAAAACTATTTGGCTGGCTCGGCTTCGACCCATCAGCGGCCCACTACTGAGCACGGGTCTCTCTTCATACTGAGGAAGCCTGGAGTATACTTCACCACGCTGCTCCTTACGGATTGGTGGAGAGGTTAGTGGCCAACCCTAGCGTCGGAAATTTTTATGCCGCCGGAAGGCGTCTGACATAGCTTAACGATTGTTTTCTAACAACATCAACCAGGACCGACGGCTTTACGTGCCCTCCGAAGCACGGAAGCGTATATGAAAATTAGCCATAAGCGACCACCCATCCTCCTACCGACTACGCCCGCTGTTGCTTCTCTTTTCCGATGCTATGAGATGTCAGGTCCCCGAGCAAGCTCAGAGCAAGTCCTAGTGAAGCATTATAATGTATTAAACGGCGGAACAACATATTTACCAGGGAGGCGCCGGCGCCGGGAATAGCACGCGAGGGTTATTTAATGCTCACTAAATGTACATTCAGACGGACGGCTTTAACGCTCAATTTATTTGTATTAAATACGTGAAGCAATATGTACCCGTTTCTATGAAAATTACGTATACGGTAAAGTATGAAATTTGGAATGATGGTGCTGAAATCTACTATTCGTATCAATATTATGAATGTGAAAGTAACTCTGTTTGTCTATCTGTAACCTTTTCACGCCTATACTATTGAACCAATTATGATGAAACTTGATACAGCGGTTATATAGAATTTGAGAGGAGGGGTTTACCATGAGGCCTACAAAAATACATACTAAAATACATTTAAAATACATCAATACATTACACACACTACGGTGCATTTGACACACACTAACGTTTGGCTAAGTAGCCAACATTGTCGATGATAATTTATTTTTAAATTGAATTACTAGTAGTATTTTAAATCGTCTAAATAAAAAAGAGAAAAGAGGAAGGAGAGAGAGCTAGAAAAGGAGAGAATAGACGGAGGTTACGAGATGGCGTAGTTTTAATATAACTGGCCGGCACACCGAATTCTAAGATAATAGTTAATTCATTCACTATTAAAACTAAAATTTCATAACGACACGGACAACAGTTATTTTCCACGGAAAAAAATTGTAGTTTCATAAAGTTATTTCCGAGAACATGCACAAATATTAACATCTAAGATGACGATTTTTTTACCACAAATAAGTTAGCGCTTGACTACGATCCCACCTGATGGTAAGTGGCGATGAAGTCTTAGATAGTACAGCGCACTAAAGTTGACTTGAAGACATTTAAAATTTTAAAATTACATACACATTAATAGTTTTTACTCGCAATCTCGCCCACGTGGGAAAGAAATTCATAAAAAGTGGCCTATGTGCTAATCCATATTGTTATCTATCTTTGTACCAAATTTCATTCAGTTCCGTCCAGCAGATTTTACGCAGCAACAACCTGCATTCATCCATCTTCACACTGTTCGCACTATAATTATTAATAGTTTTAAACCTACTAATATTATAAACGTTTTTAAAAACGCTTGAAATCTGAACACGCCTTTAAACTAATAAAGCTTTGAAATTTAAACCGTAAAAACCTTGAAAGTAAACAAAGCCAGTTATTTCTTACTTGGATAG
>DWJZ01009098.1:0-10922 GCA_018249125.1 Asbolis capucinus
ATATACTTTCACTCACGCTTTATTGTATATCCATATATTGACTATTCATTGAACACCTCCCTCATCTTCTCTTCATCTTTCAGGGTTTCCATTAGGCATTAAGTCAATCATTACAACATCAAGTTTGTGGTTTACGGTACAAAAATAAAAAATAAATTAAAAAATATATAGTTTGTTCTCCTTGGGACCCCTGATGCCCCATCCTGGGTCAGAAGCTTTGGTATTTTCATGGATACTCATGGACATAACACTTTTATATGTGTCACATATTTGTGCTGACCAGGCCAGCTGACCGGTATCACAGGAAATAGGGGGAAAATTGGTATGAGTATGTAAGCTAATTTTATTTTTTGTCAACTTTTCATCTATCTGGCCTGTAAACAACTAAATACTCGTAGTTAGTCCCATAGTTAGCACGGCGCCCCAAATAGTCTCAATTTGGCAACAGTTTGAGCCTGCGTGTACTGGTACTTGGGGTGCAATCGTTGCGGGTACAGTTAGTGCGATCATAGCCGGCTCGAGTGCTTAACGGGATTTTTTTACTCTACTTTTAAGGTGTTCAGTTGTACATATAGTGATAATGGAAACGGAAAAAGAAGATGAAATGGTTATTGTCTTTTTTATTCTCTCATAAAGCTACCGTTCGTTGAATTGGAGCCAAAAAATTTTTAGCCTAAAAAGCGAACAAAACGGCTATTATGAAAATTGAAAAACGGAACTATGGGCCAGCTCTCCGGCTGCCGGAAAGTTTCCGATTGCAATCTGCCAAAACGTCGGGACAACATCTGATGACGAATCTGACGACAGTACAGATTAATTAGATTGATGTCCAAGTGGCGGTGTCAGTTAAATAATAATGGTGTGTGCGTGGAGTGGTAGGGCGACGGCGAGAGCTCATTGAGGAGGTCGCGGAGGCACGGCGGCGGCGCGAGGGCGCGTGACGTCACTCAGTCGTATTTCGCGCACGCGCCCGACTATCGAGCGGCATGTGCCAGTCGCAGCCGGCCGACCGCTCCGCCCGAATCACATTTTTTTATTTTCCCTCCGAACGTAGTTCCGTGACATCCTGAATTTAAAAGAGAATCGCCCGAAACTCGCGTCCTCTTCGGAAGGAAACCGATTCCGCGCGATTCCCTCGTGTCTGATCGAATCCAAAATGGCAGGACGGAGCGGTGTCGGGAGTCGTGCGCGAGCCCGCCTCTGACCGAACGGTTCTGTTCATGGACGGTATGTGTCTCGTTATATAAATGTTACGCAAGTCCAGGACAGAGTGGACGGAAGGTGCATCTGTTGTCGCTGAGGGGCCGACGGTGCAGTGAACCGTTCACCCATGTAACACGTTCGAGGACCTGCTACTACCGTGAGTACGACTATACACGCCCTCTCGCATCGCTACACCTATAACTAATTAATACGGGTACGGCGATCCGCTACGACGCGACGTGAAAACCATGAGATTGTTCAAGGAAAATCTCATTTGAGTTGGTCTGTATCGATCGGCTCGTTATCTGGAGCTCCTTAAAATTGCTCTTTGTTGAAGTACGCGTTCTGATAACAGACGAGCGTTGGTATGCGTGTGGTCACATTGGTCTGTGTGTGTGGAAATAGGTTATAGCAGTTGGCGATACTGAGTGGCATTGGCTCCTGTCAACTTTGTTATCTGGTTGGTCCTCTGACAACGGATTATTGATCACGTTACCTACTTGCCTATTGTTTTTGGACGAATCCTAAATTTTTGATGAACTTTGCCTGTCAGGAGACAAAGTTATGAAGGTCGTTGTTAGTTACACTAATGATGTCGTGCAATGTGTAAGATTGTTCGGGAGTCGTCTCTTTTAGGGTACGTGTATTATTGATGATATTTTTTTAAATTACTAGAAATCTATTTAGGTATATGATATGCATGTTTTATGTTTAGTTAAATTACCGTTCTTATTGGATCTATAACATTAATCAGGAAATTCTACTTTGACTATATTAATATTAAAATATCTTTAGGTATTTATGTTGAGCAACCACTTGATCATCTTATCATGATACGATATTCGAAAATTAAAAGTTAATTGAAAATAGATATTAAACTACTGAAGTTTTCAGCCCGAAATTTTAATTTTAAAATTAAAATTGAGGTGCCGAAAAGGAGACCGTTAAAATTTGTATTGATTTTTTAATTTTTGTAACGACAATTGTACACCCGCCGCAATATTTCGCCATCTCCAAGGGTGGACTGGTAGAAAATGCCATTAGGCAATAAGTCCGCTCATAGTAACCTCAGTTTGAGGTTGCCAATAAAGTTTTTAAATAAATAAAACAAATTTACTTAACTTGCGTACACACATACTAAGTGTAAGTCAAGAAAGGAGATTTTACTGAAAATGCACGAAAGGAAATATGTGTAGGTTTGAGTAAGTACAAAGCAGATTTTACTGAAAATACACGAAAGCCTATAGCTAATTTAGGTTTGAGTAAGTAATTAATTTAGATTTCCATTATTTATGTTTTAAAATTTTTACGTATGTTTTTAAAACTGGCAGATTACACCCTATTCGGCCTGCTATGAGTAATGTTGCTTACAATTAATCTAGAACTGCTACAGTTAGATTATGACAATAATTAATAATAATACGTAATATCTAATGTATTTTATATTTGTATTTTAGCGATCATTATATATTTTCAATAATAATCGTAATATTGCTGACAATTTAGTCAAAATTAAATATTACAGTAATCAAAAAATTGAACTGAATCAATTCTAAATATCCGTTTTTTGGATTCCATGTTTATATATTTTTTTATATTATGTATTCATTCTATCCTTAAGGGACAATTCATGTGCTTAAACTTTATTTAAAATGATGTTACGTAGTAATTATAACCTTAAATACGTTTGTGCTTAATAAGTATATTTCTTTTGGTTAAAATTCCCTTTCTTTACGTGAGAATATTATAGATTAAATTTGTTCACAATCATCGGTCCAAATAACATACTACTACAAATAATTACAGTTTAATACTTATATAATACATTCAAAGGTGACATAACACAAATGTTTTCTAAGTAACGAAGAAAACATAATTTTGCAAAGTTACAGCAAGACACATCTGTAGGGTTTCTGACTTGACCCGATAGGGATCTTCTAGCGGATAATGTTTTGTAGACGAATAAGAATTAATGTCTAGAGGAAGCGATAGACATAGTTCGCCATCTTCATGAGAGGAATGAGGTCAGCGTGATCTTTTATGAAAGGCTGCGGGCATGCCGCATTTAAATATAGATAATTGTAGATATTAAATCAGAAAATATTGCTTTCATTTCACAAAAAAATCACTGCATTTTCACTAAATCGGTGATTGTCCTATTGGCTGGAACTTATTATTTAAGATTAAAATAAAAAATTAGTTATTGGGACATAACTGTAATAATTAGATATATGGTTTTTCGGTCTTTTTTGTAGATATTGACATCTTCTACACAACTGTAGTACTTCACTTTGTTCTATTTTCATTAATTTCTGCAGCGTACACGATACAAGGATTTTTTCGGATTTTTTTACACGTTGTGTTACATTACCGAAGTTTTCATACAGGCTCCTAATGTTTTTGAAAATATTTTATTTTCTATGTTCATCAGGGCTAATGTAGGGTTCTACTGGTAAAATAATTTTTCAAAACGATGCAGTAGTTTCAGAGCCTATTCAGTTCTAACAAACAATAAATTCGATATTTCCTTTTCTTAATAATAGTATATAGTATACGTTATGTTTCGATTGAAGGCGATCGAAGAACTTAAGTGACAACGGGCGCGGTCCGTAAGAGGATGTGTGATTGCTACTGGCAAAAACTTCATGAGTGCTTCCATGCTTTGGAGCCCTCCATGGCCACGTAAAGTCGTCGGTGGCAGTTGTTATCGTTAGATAGCGATCGTTAAGTTGAAGCTCCTCAGTAAGATTTCTTTCTCTCTGGTTTGTCACTCGTGCTCAATAGTCAGCCATCAATAGGTTGAAGCCATGCCATAGAGTATAGACTAGTCAACAATCGCGACCGGTATCAAACTACGGCATTGCGAGACAGCATTTTAAAAATAAAACCTCACATTACTGTAGTTTGTACGCGACGTTTTCAGCTGAGAATTGTAATTGCTCCGAATTCATGAAAGGTTGATTGTAATGGCAGCTTTTTCAAGAGCTGCGTCTGCTTGAATGCGGTAACGGGCTTTTGAACAAAGAGATTCTGATATTTAGATTAAACGCCTCGTGCGTTGAAATGCATGACTTTAAAATATTCCATTTTATCGCTTGGATGTTTTTAACAACGCGCAGTCATATTTTATTAAATAGAATAACAAATCAAAATTCCACGGCTCAATTTATTTTCAAAATTCATCTATTAAAGGTATTATTAATAAATTTATGAACATAATTTTTTGTAACTACCAGCTTTTTGGAGAGACGTTTAAAGAAGTCTGCAGATCTTTTTTAATCTTACCACTTTACTCTCTTTCTACACTTTTTAGGGCAGTCACTCGTCCGTCATTCGTCTATTCTGTATTAGCTTGTTGAGGTATTTATTACAAAATGTATAGTAAGCTCCATAAAAGATCACTGCATCTTGCGTAGGCTAAACGAAGACACAACCAGGTACTATTTCATGCTGGGTTATGTGAACTCATTTATATTGTATGTTATCTTATGAATGATGTTTGACACCTTTGAAAATACCCAGTAGATATATGCTTCACCCACTATGGCTACCGCCATGAAGGGCACAACCGTGTTCACTATCCATTGCTATAACTTTGATTTTATCATCCTAATCTTCATCATCATCACCAGGAGTTCAATTGTCGTTTGTTGATTTAAAGCGTTGAATTCATTAAGTAATACCAATAGAGAATTGAAATTTCACAATTGTATCTGTCCGAACTTTGCGAGCCTTGAGCTGATATAAAATGTTGTAGCTGGGACACTTCAATTATATTTTATTGCTCTTACCACAATAAAATATAAAATAAAATCTGTAAGCGTACATTGCAAAAGAAGAGTAATAATATTCCCTGAAGCAAAGCTGATTGCCTCAGTTTTTCAACCCAAAAATAAAACCTAACAAACACTAACAAACTCATTTTCTTGGAGCATAGTTTATCGCAGGATCGATCTTGTGATTTTACGTACTACGGGCAGGGTTGCCGAGGCCGCTGTGGTAGCGCACAGTCCTGGCACCAAAGCGGTAGGCGTCAACACCGTGTGGTTTTAGTGGGTTCGAGTTCCAAATACCAGTCCGGCTTCCCATAGTCGGATGGATGAGACGAGGGTCTTTCCACACGATAAAAAAAGGATTCACGAACTATGGTTCGTAAAACGAATAAGTACTAAAGTGACCTGACATAGTTTAACTTCGTCACGGCATTCATGATGATCAATTCAACTTTTCTTATTCCTTACTCCTCCACTTTACTCTTGCTTTCCTTCTATCTTTTCTATATATGAAAATCAATGTTTTTGTGTTTGTTACTTTGTTTGCTATACCTTTATATACTCTAAAAATATAGCAGATAGAGCATCGATATCTTGTTCAGATTTCTTTAGAAAAGGTTTCGGTATAATCATATCGATCGGACAGATGGTGAATGAGTTGATGCGTATGAACGCGCGGGTAAAGCTAGTCTATCCAAAATCCATAAATTTTACACACCCTTAAATTTCGTGTCGCAAACATCAATCTTTACTCTTCCGAAAATCTCCCATAAACCCCAATAAGGTTCCCCCAAAGCTTCTTGTCATTGTGTGATCATTTATTATCTGCAGTTGTTTCTGATTCCTTCATCGTTGGAACAGATAACAAATAATTTACCCGATTGGTTAATTTCACTCATTCTGAATCTGTTGTGTGTATATAGGAATGTACTTCTTCTTTTTAATGTTTAATTTCTGTCCCATTTTGGGCATCTTTATAGTGCACTGTTTGCTCGTCTTTTATATTGATAAAAAGCAGCTTTTATGTAATTCCAGATTGTAATTTATCCCTGTGTCATATTTCTGTGTCAGATTTGTTTACGGGTTTTATGTGAAGGAGTAACAAACGTCCATCCATCCATCCTTCTATATTTATAGAATGTTTCCATCTTCTATGGGCAAGCAATCGTATCTTATAAGACCTTCAGGATTAATTATTAATTCTAATAGCTTGTTGCTATTAGTCATGGAATCTTCGATACCTCTGCCTTTTTGTAATTTTTACAAGCTTTTATTTAACTTGCAGTATATGTTTGTATAGTAGGATGTTAATATATTTGTATGTTTGTTTGTTACGGGTGAAATCTTACAAGCTTAATTAGACCCACTTCCTCTTACAGTACGGAGCGAAAATTTTGGATAAAGTTTTCAACCTGATGACAATGCCTTTTTATGACAAGCATGACCTGTTATTATGCTCAGGATTGGCTACATACAAGGGAACTCCTCAACGGTTAACAACAGCTATGAAATTTTATGTTTTTCATTGTATTAAGGATTTATAATTAAATTTTGTGTTTTAAATATTTTTAATAAACCTTGTTTATTAAATTTACGCAGATTATAATAAATTAAAGGGATTTAGTATTTGAAAGTAATTATATGTATTCCACATCTGAGGTATAAAAATCCTCATTCCAGATCATGTTACTGCAGACGAGTGAATCCTTACAAAGAGAAACGCTGGTATACAATATTATTTAAATTTAATACGTTGTTGCAATATTTTGACGTTCGCTATATTTTGCACATGAAGATTAGGAAAAGAGATGCTTACTTATTTATACTTCGTGCACGATTCACTTTAAAAAAACACCAATTAATAAGTATGCCATTCAAGTCTCAAATGTATATACTAGGCATAATATATTTGTAACAAATACAAAATTTCTTCTATGGTGTGAGGTAATTTCTAGGATAAATAGTCTACCTTAATTTTACCATTGGCCTCTTCCTCAAAATTATTATCTAAAGTTTTGTTTCTAGCTCATGTTAAAAAAATTCGATTCTGATGGCCATCAATCCAACTTCCGATTACTCCAACATATCCATGGCATTTGTCCTTATCAGAAAGTCTATCTAATTCTGTCTGTCTAATTCAAAATGTCTATCTAAACAATTTTACATCAAGCTTAAAAGCATAAAGCCATCTTGTTTTCTTTGTATCTGATGTCACGTGTCAGGTCCCTAATGCTCAATTTCATCACTGTCGTCGTACATCCGCTACTCGCGTTATCTTCCTTCAAGTATTTCATTGCCATTATTTATTTTTGCAAAATTCTCTGCTAGTAAAGTTGTTTTGTTCCCTTCTTTATTATTATTAGGGTCCTTCCATTCTTGGAGGACTTCAAGGTAGCTTTTTTATAAGGATAGTTGCTTTAGTGTCGCCACTGTGCCCAGTTTTATTGGTGGAAAGATTATCTGCTAAGTTCAGTGTCTCAAGTTTTAATGCCAATCAGAGACTTCGAACATGGCTCAACTTGGCCAATTGTTGATATTATTCTAAAGGCATATCAGTTTATAGATACAGTTGGTTATTTTATAAAGTTATCGTTATTGGTGTGAAAATAATTTTGTAATATTAAAGAAATAGAAGAAATAACAAGCAGTTATAGCCTAGTGGTAATGTTGGCCTCTCGAACGAGAGGATTTGGCTTCAAATTCTGCACGGACCTCTAATTTTCAATGTTATCTACGTACCAGAATTTGATTATCACTTGCTACGGTAAATGAAATACAAAAAAAAACTGTTTATTTCGTGTTAAGAAACAAAACCTCAATTAACGAAAATCAAAATTTTACAATACCAAGTCCTTGAGTTATAAACTTATTTACAAAATAGAAAATATAAAGAAAAAAAATTAAAAGAATTCCTCGATAAAGCCTAAACGCTCGATAGACAATACCTATCTGTCTATATAAAAATCGGCTTTATAAATAATACAAATTTAACACTACATACGCTAGTGTAGGCCAGAAGGAAAAAAAAGCCAGTGGAAAAAACTCCCGGTACTCTTTTTAATAATAAGATCAAAGTCTATTACACAGGCTTATTATTAGCTCGATCGGAACTAGGAGCAGAGTCGATCATTTCCATGTATCCTTGTCATTTAGATATTCACCAATACTGTAATATCCCTTGCCTATGAGTTGAGATTTTACACGTTTCTTGAATAAATTCACAGGCAAATTTCGTATTAATTTAGGAATTTTATCAAAAAAGCATACACCAAGCCCCACAAAAGATTGCTGGACTTTCACAAGCCGGTACGAGGACATAACTTATTGATCCATTCTTGTTATCCGTTTACTAACCATTGTAGTTTTTTATTTAAAGTACCTCCCAAAAGACTGAACATTTTTCTAAAATCGATGTTTCATTATTTAACTTTAAGGTTTTAGCTACAATCTTTACAGATAAAGAATATCATTCTGAGGAAACCTACATTCCTGTGAGTTCTCCATAAGCGTTCTTGAAGGTTTGTGAAGACCACCAATCCGTACTTGATCAGCGTTATAGGCTTTGGCCTGTACAACTCACAATGTGAGTGTACGCCCCGTAGTGGGACTGTTATGGGTTGCAACGAAACATATAGAAAACAACTGCTTTGTCCATAATAATTAATTAGACGATATGTTATTCGTGAGTTTGGGATCCGTTGGTATCACCAGTGACCCTGGTCTCATCAGTCTTGTGCTCCTCTTCTTCCTTCATCTTCTTGCTCATATGCATTTCAACAGGTCCGCTACCTATCACTTCCTTCTTCAGCGGCGCGTTGGTGACATTCCTCTCTGGTGTTCCCAACATCTATTTAACAGTAACAGTAGCCACTAATGACCCATCTCCTACTTATTCCGTTTGTAGCATAAAAAAGGGAATCATTTTTTATTGTAGCAATCTCGACCTTAATTTGTTACGCGAAGAAACCTAAAATCTCGCCCCACTTGATAATCACTTGGTTTTTCGCCACAACACCCTTTTTATCGAAAAAATGATTGATTGGTTCATAAAATGTAAATGTAGATGGGCGATCCTTAGGCTTTTATCATATGTTAGTTGAACCCTTGTCATCTGAAAAACGACGTCTCGTCTAGACGGTCTAAAGAACTGCACATAATTTATCTAAATTCGGTTATCTTATTGAACACTGATCACTAGTGTAAAAAAATGTTTTATCAGCATTTTCAAGAGGAATTTCTTTCTCTTTCTATGTTGAAGTTCGGTCATCCATCGGGCTTCCACTTTAGGAAAGCCATGTACGTCACACTCTCGAATTTCAGTTGTCAAAAAAGTACGTCTTTTTCATAGTTTTGCGCATAAAAAACTAATTTGCCTCGTTGTCCCCCACGTGAGTCAAAAGCTGGGTATGCCTGTACACACTGATCTCCTTTCATCATTGGAACTCATGAGTCCCACTGCTGGGTTCAGGTTTCCACTACATTAGTAGTCCACCAAGTTGGCCAACTGCGGAGTGTCTACCAATCACGTCACCTCTTCACATACCTTCGAGAATTTAAAGGGTACTTATACGAGATGGAGTTTCCTCACCATGTTTTCCTTCATTAAACCAAGTGATAATTAAAAACTTTGAAAATTAAAGGTGCTCGCGGGAGAACCCAGGGTCTCCCATTTGAGAGACCAAAATTCAAATTTTGAACTTTCACCGTTTTCTTTCGTACCTATCAGCGACTACGAACTAATTTGAGAAAACAATATTTCATTCGAACATGTGACCTATGAAACCTACATAGTATTTAGATTATATCTGGGCATGAAAGAAAACTATTCTTTATACTACAATTGAAAAGTTGGTTCTTCAAGGCCCATTGTTTTGACGACCTTCTAAATATTTCCAGAATGCCTCAGATCTTCGTGAAGTATTTGCTTTACATGAAAGAAAAGAGAAAAAAGTTGCAAAATCTGGATATATTACATAGAACGAGTACTACTGCATATTATACATATATATATTTTTAATAGATTTTTCCAAAGTCAAAATACAATAATAATGCGCTTTACCATCAAAGACTTCATCGCCACTTACCATCAGGTGGGATCGTAGTCAAGCGTTAGCTTTTTTATGGTAAGAAAAGGCACTAAGTCGTTTTTGGTCACAAATAAACATCTTAACGCATTCGATTCTGCTCTTAAGCACTCTCTTTTTGAAAATAAGTGACATGAAAGAGTTCTTATATGAATGTCGCAAAACTCTTTCTGCGCGTGATAAGAAGGTGCTCTTCTTTCCTTACCGGTCTTCTTGAACAGACCCTTAAACGACCTGTGGTAGCAAAATTTTTACATCAATTGATCTATTTGGACTCCGAGCGCGATATATCTACCAACCAATCAAAATATTACATTGTGACCCCCCTTCCCGTGTTATATTAGCATTTCGACTGTTTTTTTTTTAATTTCGACGGTATTTTTTTTTTAAGTTCATTACCTAATAACTTTAATTTTGATGTGCCGATTTTGATGAGTTTTTTTATTCACGCTTCTTCATGCTTGTCGTGATCGTATATCTGACGAGTAGTTTGTGAGATATACCTACTATTGCGTATTGTGACACAAATTTTTCTTCTGATAAAAATATGTTGTGTGGTAGTCTATGTCGTTCAGAAAAACCTTATTTTATTTCATTTTTATAGCAGTCGTGTGTGTACGAACAATACAATGTAACCGGTATTTTGTTATGCTGATATGAAATTATTGTTTGCTGAAGCATTCGGAGACCACTTGGCTTTTGGCACGTGACCTGAACTCTTGCCATGTCAATGATGTAAGGATCAGCATTGCCGTGCTTTGAATTCCGAAGAAGTTTATTAGTGTTATAAATAAATAAATAAATATCTTTGGACAACTCACACACGGCCATCTGAACCCAAACTAAGCGTTAGCTTGTACTA
>DWJZ01009099.1:0-10921 GCA_018249125.1 Asbolis capucinus
CAGAAAAGTTTGACCTGGGTGGGAATCGAACCCACGACCTCCGGCGTAGTAGTCAGGTTCACTAACCACTAGACCAAGCGGCCTGTCATAGTAACAGTGTTAGTTACTCTTATTAGTTGAGTTACTACTTAGTAATGGAAATGCTCAGTAGATAACCTGTTTAGCGGCAGCGTGATGGTGCGCCGCGTGGTCGCGCTGAGCCTGCAGCTGCTGCAGCCGCTGGTACTGCTGCCGTTGCAGCATTGACGTCTCGACTGCGCCGCCGACCGCAGTGCCAGCGACTGCGCCCACTGCGCCGCCCACCGCCCCGCCCACTGTACCATTGTTATACTTTAATAATACAGACTCAACTTTCATAATACAGTTTTAAATCCTCCACCAGTTATTGTATCGTATATATTACACATAGTAACGAGCAGGAATTGGCAACCTGTGTACCGCGGGACACATGGGCCCATATGTGGTACAAGCCACGCGATGATCACCAGTGATCATAAAATCTAGTCATATCAAATACAACCACAAAAATCGCCTTAGCTTTATAAGTTTTACTTAATTTTTTACCCTTTAAAATTAAAGTAACAATACATAGGGTTAAAAATGCAAAATGTGTTTATTACATGAAATGTGGCCCGCACCAATACCCATATAACATTCGTGGCACAAACAAGAAACAGGTTGCTGACCCGTTATGTAGTCACCAATTTAACAGTAACCTATAATTTCTACCCTCCACCCAGTCATAAACACAGAAAAAATAGACTTATATTAATTTACACATACATGCATCATTTTCAAATTTCAAAATAAGAATAAATAAATAAAAACCCTCATTAACTATCATTAACATTTCATATACAGTTAATTAACTAATTATATGTCAGTACAATTTTATTTGTATATCACACATACTAAATACACTCCAAACTGTATATATATAAATAAACACCACTAAAATTTTAGGGGCTGTGACGTCACTATTTATACATTAGTAAACTATGATTACAACGCTTGCGTAACACCACTAGATTATACAATCAATAGTAATACAAAATTACATTACTGTATACAACATCACAATTTTTTTTCGCAGCAATTACACAAATTAATGTTACAATTTGAAATAAAAATCTACTTACATCCTGTATTGTCTAACTCCATAATATGATAACGATATGTATCGTTAAGTTTGCATATTGAACTATCACTTAAACTTAAAGCTCCAACAATTTCTTTTTCACCAAATCCTTTTAGAATTTGATTCTGTGACTTGTAAATACTTTTGAACCTTGAAATTACAGAAAAATTAAGAAAAGTATAAGAAAAATATTTTTTCTATTTTTTTTTAAACAACGTGATGCTACAGTACCGAAGCGTGAGCTAACTGTATAACAGCTTAGAACTTTACAAGATAAGGCAAGATGATTTTAATGTTTGATCAGTGTGGAAACATCGAACATCCATAAGTATGAGGATTATTTGAATACCAAAATTTCTAAGTTGACGTATACGTTGCGTATTACCATATGTTTCTAATGCTACTCGAAGTAACGTAGCAAGGTTATTTTAAATTCGGATTAATATTACACAGAATACAAGTATTAAAATCTCTCTGATTTCGTGATTTGAAGAACACCAGTTTCTTGTATAAATGTTGAATTCGTCCAATAAACTTTATTTCGCTTGCTAGGCGCGTACCAATCAGATGCTGTCGACATTTATAGACGAAGAGCTGTGACCAATAGGTCTTTCATAACGTCTCGATGACCACCAAGTCACTGACACTGGATCACACTTCACCGGATTTAAGTTTTATTTTATTGTACGTATGTTAGTCTGTAACGTATTTAGAATACGGGCCAAGATGCCTAAATTAAATTGGAAGTTATAAAAGTAACAAATAGACTCAGTCAAATAGAAGAAAGTATGAGTAGGGACTGCAATGGATTCCATACAGTACAGTATTCGGTTCCCGTGACAGACTAACATACAGCTAAGTTTTACAATTGGTTTTCACCTTTACATTATGAGCATGAAACCCGAAAGTTAATATCAAAATAAATAATTTATTTTATGAGACACCTTTTCATTTAAACGATTAACTTTAAATTTAACGAAATTAGCGAAGAACATGTTATTTTCAAAAACATTGCATAAATGATAATCAGAGTTTTCACCTATTAGACTCCGCAAAGACCGAAATGGCTAAACTAGACCAATCGAACTTATTGAACCAACCGCAATATATCTGTCGTTGTCTTTCTTCCCTACGCGTTTTGCCAGATTTTTTGGTAGTAGTATGTTCCAAAGGCTCAGGTACAGTAGGCTATATCGATATATAAACAAACGTAATACTTAAATAGTTTGACTAATATTAATAGCGACGTATTTGAAGGCATTCTGTGAATTTACAAAACGGCCCTAACTTAAATTTACTACAGAACTATACTTTATAAAGTTAGCGACTATGAATAAAAAAACAATTATATGAAACTCAACTCAAAATATGTAGTAATTTTAATCAACAATAAGACATAATAACCTTACATACAACAAATATTATACAGAAAGTGAATAGCTTATAACTCTACTTTCACTAAAACAATATAAATTAATATAAAATATTTGGAATAATACTACAATCTAAATACCACAAAGCATATTGCTAATTATTCACAAATTCTTACAAATGAATACAAACTGACATAATTTTCAGCTCTTCTTAAAACTGCAGAATTTTTAAGGTATTTATAAAAAAAAATTAAAGATATTGACTAATAAAAAAATTATACACTGTTGGGAAATGAACAAACATACGAGAAAGAACGAATCGATAAAAGGCATGAAGATTGGTGTAATTTTATATGGTTTACATTAATGAAAATACACAATAAATTGTAATTAATTAAATTTTAAGTCAAAAATAAATACAGAAAAATACTATATTAGGTAAAACGCCTCGTCATTTCGTAAACCATAGATAAAAATATAAACTTATGGTAAATACAGAAGCAAAACTCATTTTAGATTTTAGAACGAAATTTAAACTTCCAAAGGTAAAAATGTATACTTCAAAATCAAAGCAATAAGATTTAGTAATAACATACAACATCCTTAAAAAAGATGCGCATAACAGATAAAGTATTTTTTTTAAATAAAATCAGTCATGCCCATTATTATAACAAGGTAATCTATAGATACATAATAGGCAGTCCACAGAGTAAAGATAAAACTATTTATTAACAGAAAAGGATAATTTTTGTGTTTTTTATATTTTTATCTTATATCTAGAAATACATGATAAAACATAATATAGAATGTAATGAAAGATATAAATCAACAAAACTCCTGTGTATATAATTTTTTGTAAAATTGATTTGTATCTAATGGGAACATAAAGCAGTCAATATTCGGTCAGTAACCAATATTGTTTAGTTTTTTAATGCTACTAATAGGAAAACAAGCATATTGGGTCACCTGATAGTAAATTAGCACTGCTACTAATGGGCATTATTAGCAAGGTGGAACTCACAGTAACAAAATGTGGTCAAAACAATGAGAAGCAGTATTACTTTCAATAATTAAAGTAAAGGACTCCAGAAACCCTAGCTCAAGGCTAGATGGCAGAAGAATGTAAACAAGGATGACTAAGGAAGAAGTAAGAAGTGGATTGGCTCTCTAAATGCTGTGATTGAAATATATTTTTTTTGCCTTATAATCTTTAGTATACAATATTAATGAATAATCAATATATTCTATGTTATATATCTAGTATTCTATAAGCTGAAGACATACATATTTGAGAAGTAACACAGGAAAAAAAATGTAATGTCGAAAGCTAATAGGCAATAAAGAGCACAAGCAATGATTATTTAAGTGTAGCCTCGGTGAAATCGAAGATCTATTAATTATACAAGTATGATTAATAATAGTTGATTATATTTTTTAATAATATGTTGGAATCGTTGTAATATTACAAAGAATCATGACAGTTTGTACATAAAAATAAAATAGAAAAGTTTGTATATCTTTACACTTGATTGTTGGGACGTAGATATCTTGAGGCATTTTAAATAGTGTTTTTTTTTCAAATCACAATAGTCAATTTGAATGATAAATTAATTACTAATCCATGTGATCCTACCTTAGAATACGAATTTTACATTAAAATCAATAGAATGTTCGTTGGAGTTTTCATAATTTTAATAGTTAACTGTTTGACAGATTTAAACACATGGCGTATTTTGTAATAGATATGTGGGGGACGATATGGTACCCGCCAAGACGAGTAAAAAAGCACCACGGCCGTACCATCCCTTTTTCGAAGTAGTTCAGGCCATTTTCGACCCCATATACCTTTGTATAGATAAAACTAGGAGCCTGAATTTAAATGTACGTTAAACGGCATTTTATAATCACGGTATATTTCAATTTGAATTCAATTTGAACTGGAAGTTTAAGAGTTACAACTAGACAATTCTTAATTTTGTAATATCTTTATTTAAGCAAATGTAACATTATGGTATATGGCTTCAGGGCTTTTAATTTTTTTCGGGTAATATTTAACGTATCAAACTTGCCATGATTCCTAACTCAATCTAACGCTTCAAGCTCTTATAGATGTATTAATATTAAGTGACTTTCTCACCAGGCGACTGGGGAGGCTGCGCGGGCGCGGCTGCGGGAATAGTCGCTGCACGTGCGCCCTGCTGCTGCAGCCATTGTACCTTAGAATACACAATTTTAAAATTATGCATATATGATCATGGAAATACCCAGATTTTTACAAAGGGGGTATGTATACAATAGTCACACATATGAATTAGTGTTTCCCCAACATTGCCACATTCTGCCATGGCCTGATAATTTCCACTGCCCCTTTGTGGACATTAAAAAATATAAGAGACCTGAATTTTCTGTGATGCCCTATATTTATTTCACATCTATTGATGTGAAAGTCAAAAGATTAGTATATTATTAAATACAGTTACCTGTTGCTGTTGAGAAAGGCCAGGCGGGAGTTGGCTGCGGATAAAAGTAACGCTCTGTGGAGCACCCGCTGGAGACTGCGCCCCCGGGGAACCGGAAACAACACCCGGTTGCTGGAATTCAGTGTTTATCTTTTATATTCGAATATATATATATATATATAACGTATATTTTTTTAAGATAATTGAAGTACAAAATAGTTAAGTTTGTTAAATAAAAAAATGGTACTAATTACTATTATTCCTATCCAAAATCTGTGTAAAACCAATAATAAACGAAATATAATAATAAATAAATATCTCGGGACAACTCACACACAGCCATCTGCTCCTAAACCAAGCATTAGCTTGGGCTTCAGTGATCGGACAACTGATAAACATACATGCATGTTTTGGAATATGTACATACTTATTATAGATATTTTTATTACACCCAAACAAGGAACAAACATTCCTGCTCATCACAGAAAAGTTTTTTCCGGGTGGGCATCAAATCCACAACCTCTAGCTTAGCAGCCAGGTTTACTAACCACTAGACCAACAGGCCAGTGAATACAATGTGAAATGTAGATATCAGCCTGGATCTATTCATTGATAGACTTCTGTTAATATAAGTTCTTTAATTCACAATAAATTGTACTATGTATTGGTGGGGACACGGATTTGCCCGTGATGTATGTTATGTGTGAAGATGTAACAAACATTCATCCATAGATCCATCCTCACAAATTTTTGCTTTTATAATATTGAAGTAATTACCGGTTGCTGAGCTAGTGCACAGGCCCGCTGTATGGAGAGGTGTCTTCTCTTTTGGAGCTGAGCAACAAACATTGCCCGCTGTTGAGGATCCATCTGCTGGAGCTGTGCGTGAGTCTGTGCGTCCAAGTGGATAAGCTGGCGACCCCCACTGCCAGCGCTCCATGACACCTGGAATAGATGATGTTTTTTACTATGGAAATTTTTCATATTATTATAATAGAAATAATTAAAATGTAGGGTAACATTATAACTTATACTGCATCAGAATTTAATGTGTAAAAATATTGTACAAAATAAAAAAACTAATAATACTCACCCTGGGTCCTACTGTTCCAGGTTGTCCAATTGGTTGACGTTGTTGCAAATACTGTTGTTGTTGCCAACCAACATTCTGTCCACCTTGTACGATTTGTTGACCACTTGGTGATACAATTTGTTGACCACCACTGTGTGTAATTATTTGCTGAATACCACCACCAGTGAGTTGAGATCCTGGCTGTGGTGACTGGGGGACCTGTGATAACACTTGCTGAGACTGACCAACAGTTTGTCCAATAATTTGCTGACCGGACTGAGTGACAATTTGTTGTGATGACTGAGCAATCACAACTTGATGCTGCTGACCCTGCTGTGTTATCACATGCTGACCACCCTGCGACAGAACTTGCTGACCGCCCTGTGTAATTATCTGCTGACCACCTTGATTGACTATCTGCCCTCCTTGGTGTACAATTTGACTTTGAGACACAATTTGTTGACCCCCCTGTAATGTTACTTGTTGATTCCCATGTACCAAGATCTGTTGCTGTCCAGTATGCTGATTAATCAACACTTGTTGCGGAGTTTGAACTATCTGCTGCTGTCCAGATCCATTCAACAACTGCTGTTTCTGAACTAGTATTTGATGGTGAGTCTGGCTAATTGTCTGTCCTTGTGAGTTAATGGATTGTTGGAGAATTTGCTGTGGTGTTTGTTGGATTGTATGCTGTGGGCTCAATTGTTGCTGTTGGTTGCTTATTAAAGCCTGTTGTTGTGTCTGCATTATCTGCTGTTGGAGGATAACTTGACTTTGATTGCGCGACTGCACCAATGGGCTTCTTATAATTTGATGCTGACCTTGTACATTCTGTACCATTTGTATGTTCTGCTGCCTCCACGAACCTTGGACTGGTACATTACCACTTTGCTGACTTTGAATGTTTTGCTGTACAGTTTGGATCTGTTGTCCAATTACTGACTGCTGAGTGTTACCCCC
Organism: Asbolis capucinus; assembly: GCA_018249125.1. Classification (NCBI taxonomy): domain Eukaryota; kingdom Metazoa; phylum Arthropoda; class Insecta; order Lepidoptera; family Hesperiidae; genus Asbolis; species Asbolis capucinus. Next base: position 7,003 of record DWJZ01009099.1, read on the forward strand.
AACAAGTTGATTGAGTTGCACATTCTGAGCTGACTGGCCTTGTGATGATGTAACCAATCCTTGTTGATTAACAACACCCATGTTTACATTTTGTTGTTGATTTGTTAAAGACTGCACAGTCTGTTGTTGTATTAGGCCCTGATTTTGAGAAGTCAACTGCTGACCAGAATTCAAAATTTGCTGTTGATTTATCACCTGAGATTGTCCCAAGTTTTGATTGAGTTTTGCATTCTGTAGACTCTGTTGCAGATTTTGCGTAGACTGTGCCAATTGTTGAGCAATATTTTGAACAGCACTCTGCTGACTAAGAGTCAAGCTTTGTTTCATAGCCATATTTTGTTGAGTTAGTTGTGCTTGCTGCAAATTGTTAGCACTTTGACTAAGCATTTGGCTTATATTTTCAATCTGCTGCTGAGCAGAGCTCATGGATGTTGTTGGACTCTGGCTTATAGTTTGTGACTGTTGTATATGGTGTTGTTGTGAATTTTGAATGTGCTGTTGAATTTGATTGGAAATATTCTGATTTATTTGTGATACAGATACATTTGGCTGTGAAAATCCCTGTTGATTCTGCTGATTCCCAATTGCCTTTTGTTGTAACATCTGCATCCTGAGTTGATGTTGTTGTAAAAGTTTTTGTTGTTGAATATGAATTGCGGATAATCCATGAGGTTGCTGTTGAGTCTGCTGGGTTTGGTAAGTCTGTTGTTGTTGTTGCTGCTGCTGCTGTTGTTGTAAGCTTGCTTGCTGGCTTTGTACAGTGATGCCCCCTTGTTGGGCTATGGTATTTTGACCAAACTTTTGGATCAGTTGAGTATTAGCTTGACTACCTTGTATTTGAACATTCTGTGTTACAATACCTGGAGGTATGGACTTACTTATAATACTGGATGTAGACATAGCAGTAGTATATCCCATAGAATTAACACCTGATGTGATCACTACTGATGAATTTGCTGTTGACGGTGGGTGATTCCAAGGCATTCTTTGTTTTAATTTATCTAGCAGAGCTTGAGTACTGTCATCTTTGCTTTCTGTCATATTTTGAGTCGGCACCTCGTTTTTTGCAATACCCTCCTCAAAATCAAACCCTGTAATAGCACTGATGCGATCCATTGACTTTGGTGGCGGTTGAGGCACTATCAACAGTTTGGGGTGGAATACCTCAGCAACTGCTTGAATTCTAGCCCTTACACTCTCAAGCACCCAATCAGGAGTAACAATCTTAATTTTATGAGAAGGCAGAGTAAGCGCAGCACTATATTTTTTGCCACCAGCTGTACCACATATGAGATGAGTGCACTGAGAGTCCAGATTTAACTTAACCTTGCCACCATGGTATGTTATAAGCGCGAACAGCGCCTTTGCGTCCGACGAACTAACTCTCGCAACGCACACCACGGTGTTCGAGAATATCTTGTTCTTATTGGGGAAATAGGGTTTAGGACTCGCCAATTTCTTGAGCCGGGCGCACGCTAAAACCCAGTTTTCCGTTACAGCTGGGATCTGGTAGATATCCTGAGCATCATCGAGGTCCGTATCAGCGGCATTCTGCCCACAAATTAGATGAGTGACATAGTCAGAGAAATATTTTGTGTTCTCCGCCCCGCCTGACTGGAGTAGGAGCATAATCTGTAATTACAATAAAAGAACAAACAGGTTTAACAGCACGCCACGATCATAATAAAAATAAAAACAAGAAAAAGGACAAAAACAAACCCTTTCAGAGACATCACCGGAGATGTAGTACTTGACATCCTTGAAAATTTGCTCTTGCAATGTTAAAGAATCTAAATCGTCAGCAATCGTTACCATTTTCTATATCACTAAAACGCTAAAATTCTCGCTTTTTAAACAAACATTTTTATTGTATGCTATATTGCAGCGCCGAAAACTGAAAACGCAAGAACGTCCATCATTGCTTTTAATTTTTTAATTGAGCAAATGTTGCCATTGTAAAATTTTTTAAGTTATATCACAGATAATACTTTAACAGACTTCGAATGTTTCAGTCATAGACAGTTTTCTCTGTCTACAGGTTAAGTGATGCCAAACATATATGCAAACTAAACATCAAAACCTAGTCTATGATTATAGCAGACATACTTTGTCTTTATTCTAAGTACGATATTAAACTACCTAGTTTGTGGTACGAAATTTTGGTCGGATAATAGTGCCAAGGCTCTATTTTGGAGAATTAAAAAAACTATTAATAAAATATTTTAAACAATACATTAAAGGAACGAGTGAACTATAAATATGTAAGATCGTAATTTTAATCTGGTATTTACCTTTTATTATTATTATGAAACATTAACATTATTCTGAAAAATCACATTTAAAAAATTTTTCGCGAGGAACAACACTTCTGGAAGCCACGCAGTGTACCAATTTATTGTTCACTAATGCAATGTCATACATTGTGACATGAGTTCAAATCCTGCGCGCCTACTTTATCTTTTTTTTTCTTTCAAAAAGTGATGTGACTACACATAATTATCACTTGCTTCGGTGAAAGAAAACATTGTGAGGAAACCTGCACTCAGAGATCTCCATAAAATTCTCAAAGGTGTGTGAAGCTGATCCAATCGAAAATATTATTTATTGTTATTATTATCGAGTTATATTACAAAAGTTACGATTTTTTTTATCCTAACAATCATTGGGCTGGTTGTGGTTATATATTGTTTTACATTATATGTCACGCTTAAATTGAATAAAAAATACAATTAATAAACGGTTTTTTAATGTCCAAAAGCATTCTTTCGTAATCATATCAGATAGTATGATTCTATGATCCATAAAATGTAAAATTATTACTTAACGATTTCTTGTTTCGAGGGGAAATCCGGAAAGGGGCGCAAATGGGGAGGCTTCCGGATCTCACACTCTGCACCGATGTCTTCCCTGCGTATACCCTCTGGGCTCATCTCGGCGTCATTCTATCGGCCGTCTCGTCTCTGACCAAGATCGGCCCTCACACGATCCCGCTGGGTGGCCTTCTTCTTTACAGAAGGAGACCACAGCATTCCACGGATTCTATCCCGTCAGCATTGTCAGCGTCTAGTATTGTTGACGGGGATAGGTACTCCCCGATCTGTTGGACTAGGGCGTATCCCGGTTTCCCAGACAGGGCAAAATTCGAGCGAGTACTGTGCATCGTCTCAGTGTCCTCCACAGTCATGGCAATGTGTTATTGCCGCGCGTCCAATTCAACACAAATATTCACCGAAACGGTCATGACCAGCGAGTGTTTGTGTCAGTCTGTAGGTGACGTTAACATCGCCATCATCCAGGTTTCAAAACTGGGCAGGGTGGCACCGACTGCCCGTTTGCGCATTAGTTGTTCATTTTCTAAGTGCGCACGCGATGCATATAGTGTACGCGGATGCAATAACCTTCTTCTCAAATTACCGAAATTTTTAATCGTGAATTAAGTTCTATTGATTTATCAACCTCTACGTCCTAGGAAGCTAGTACAAAGTACAAACGGACTGATGAGCTCACGAATGTATTACGTTTGATTTATTACGTCGCCAACGACTACAACTTTGTTGAATTAATGATTAAGCAATAAACTATTACATTATCGATAAAGAATCAACTGCGATAAAACTATGTAAAAATGGGAAATTACAAATTACGGCCTTTTTAAGGGGAATGTCCAACTTGTTGACATTAATTAAAAACCCATATGTAGCATTAATATAAAAAACCCACATCAATGTATCAGTGCATTAGATTAAAATACCGGTTATTAAGAGCGTCACTTCACTACAAGCGAGGAATTAGGTAGGTAGGCACTTCCAATGACCTACCGTGTACATACCTATTTTATCAGTTAAACAAATCTGGAAAGACGAGTTTTTTAGCGACAAATCAGATAATTATTTGATATGTTACTAAAGGTCATGTCATG